>VZSZ01010901.1:33340-57432 GCA_013398815.1 Ibidorhyncha struthersii | reverse complement strand
CCCCCCCCTACTGCCCCCCAGGGCTTCGCCGGGTCACACCTGGGGGGGGCCCTGCTGTCCCCAGCACAGCCTGGCCAGTTTGCCAGCAGATCAGGAACACTCCAGGTTGCTTCCCAGCAAACCAGGGTGGGTGTCTAATGGTTTGCAGATCACTTGCAAGACCCACCATGCTGCCATGCCAAGCTGGGGGTGGGGGTGTCTGCCAGGACCTGGCTTCACTGCCCCAAAAATCACTGCTACTCCACACCTGGAGGCATCACCTCCCTATGGTGGGGGGATGCTGGGGGTCTCCAAGCCATGGGGCTCAGCACAACCCTGTGCCAATAACTCTCCCGTGCCACCAGGCACCGCTGGGGTCATCATCTCACTCAGCCGCATCTTCACCAAGCTGCTGCTGTCAGATGAGAAGGAGAACACGGTCATCTTCTTCTTCATCTCCATTGGCATGGAGCTGACGTGCTTCATCCTTCACCTCCTGGTGAAGCGCACCCGCTTCGTCCGCTACTACACCACCTGCTCCCGCAAGGGTGTCCCTGAGGCTCGGGGGGCTGGTGACCATGGGACAGGCTACCGCATCCACCATGATGTCACTGCTGAGGATGTCCGATTTGTAAGCCAAGGGCAGGTTTCCTTGATGCCCCCTGGCGTCTTTCTCCCCACTGGACCTCAGCACTGGTGTCTCTTCTCTCCCCCATGCAGGAGAACCGGCCACGGGGGCAACTGAGCTCCCCCCAGGGCAGCCCAGGCCCCGAAGCTGAGCTGGCCGGCAGCGGGACCTACATGCGTTTTGATGTCCCTCGGCCCAAAATCAAGAGGAGCTGGCCCAGCTTCAGAGGTGGGTGGTGGGCTCAGGGGAGGCAGGGTGAGCCAATTTTGCAGCATTTTGTGGGGCAGAAGGAGCGATCAGTGGCCTAGGACTTTAGGGAAGGGTCATCCCTTCTCAAGGCACCCAAAAACACGGGGCAGTCACGTCTTTGGAAGCCACTGTTGGGGTGCCGGCAAGACTTTCTGCAAGGGTAGGGCTGTGGGTTTTGACTGAGCCTTGCTGCCTGTACCTGCCAGACATGCTGCTCCACCGCTACGTCGTGTCCCGGCTCATCTGGGCCTATATGCTCTCCATCGCCATGACCTACTTCATCACGCTGTGCCTCTTTCCCGGGCTGGAGTCAGAGATCCATAACTGCACGCTGGGGGAATGGCTCCCCATCCTCATCATGGCCATCTTCAACCTCTCCGACTTCGTCGGCAAGGTAGGAGAGAGGTCAACTCTGATGCGGTGGGGCGGATGTGTCCCTTCCACCATGCCTCCTTTTTGTGTCCTCTTTCAAAGCTGCTTGGGTTCCCCAAGGGCCATCTCCACCCCGTGGGTATCTAAGTAGCGTGAGGTTGCTCACTGGCATGGCTGAGGTTGGGCTCCTGCAGCAGATGGCCTTGCCACCATCTCATCATCTCACTGCCCCATTTTGGGCACCATGTTGTCCTCCCCAGTCTCCACAGCATGGTCTCTGCCCCTTGCTGCAGATCCTGGCTGCCCTGCCCTATGACTGGAGAGGGACACACCTCCTCATCTACTCCTGCCTCCGCGTGGTCTTCATCCCCCTCTTCATCATGTGCGTCTACCCCAATGGGAAGCCCACCTTTGGCCACCCTGCCTGGCCCTGCATCTTTTCTCTCCTCATGGGCATCACCAACGGCTACTTCGGCAGTGTCCCCATGATCCTGGCTGCTGGGAAAGTGAGCCCTGAGCAGCGGGAGCTGGCAGGTAGGACCGAGCCCTCCCAGGGACCCCCACGTGGGGTGCCCAGAGTGCCCTGACACCCTATGTCCCTTCCCGCAGGGAACACCATGACCGTGTCCTACATGACGGGCTTAACGCTGGGCTCGGCCGTGGCATATTTTGCCTACAGCCTCACCAGTACGTCCCACAGTACCTGTTTCTACACCGAAACCTCCAATGGCTCTTTTACGTCGGGGTACTGAGCCCCGGGGCGGGGCGACGGGGACAAGATGGGAACTGCTTCCCACCATGGTCCCCACCGCCCCGCTTGGCCCATGTCTCTCCTTGGGAAGGGAGCCCAAAGCCAGAAAACTGCTTCTCGGCGGACAGGGACCGGCATCCCGTTGGCATGGGGCCGCCACATCCCAAAACAGCCTGTGCTGCCCAGCCAGGGCCAATTCTTGGGGTGTCCCCCACCCCAGGGGACAGTGCCATTGCTCTTGGGGGGCTCCCCATCAGTGACGCGTAGTGCTCTGGTGGGGAGGGTGTCTTCTCCTGTTTGAGCCAAGCCATTACCAGGAGGAAGAAAATACTGCCAAATCCCAAGGGGAGTAAGACCAGCACTGTGGAGGAGGGTGATGGAGGTCTGGTGAGGAAGAGGAGGAGCGAGAGAGGAAGGAACTGTTCCTTCAGGCCATGGCAGGTCTTGGCTTTCATTGATGGTGCTGCAGGTTTTCACCAAGAATGGCTTGAAATCACAATCCCTCCCCAGATACGCCCATCGCTGTGTAAAAGACCCAATTCACTTCTGCTGGATGGAAAAAGAAGTATCTTTTTTTTTTTGGGTTGTGTCTTTTGTTTGCCTCCTCCCCCAACCACAAGAGAGGCAGGGTCTTGCCTCCCCCCACCCCACACTGTGGGCCTGCCCCTCTCCCGGGCTGCAGCAGGGCAGAGGGGGGGATCGTGAGGAGGGGTCTTGAGGCCACGGCGCTGTGAATGCCACCCACGGGCCACTGCTGAGCTTCAGGATTTATTGCAAGGGACATAAATGAAGCTGACGCCAGATTAAACATCTTTGCAACGATGGCTGGTCGTTAGCCGTGCCACTGGTGCAGCCCAGGCACTCGGCTGTTAGTGTTGGGCTGGGCTGGCAAACACACAGGGGGCAACACCTGCTGCCAGTCCTGTGGGGTTTCGGGGTGTCCCTTGTTGCTGCTCTCCATCTCCAGGGTCCCCTCTGTCACCTGGGGATGCTGGATTTGTCACCGGGTCCCATCAAACCCCTGCCAGCCTGCAAGCTGCTGCTGGAGCGCAACACCTTTGAGGGCAGCAAGCTGGAGAGAGAAGGGGCCGAGCAGAGCAGAAACCATCTGCAGAAGGTGCCAACACCAGAGGCTGCCACTTCTTGGGACCTGCTGCACCTCGTTGTGCCAGGAGTCAGCAGGTGCCACCTCCCAGCGAAGCAAAGCCCAAGGGCTGGAGGTGATGGGAGCAGGAGGCAGCAAGTGCCAGGCTTGCCACCCCTGACCCAGCCCCACCAGCACCGGAGGGTCTCACCCAAAAAGAGCTCACACCAAAAAGAGGAAATCCAGATTTCATCCTCAACACATCGTCCCTGCAGGGCTGGGGGTACGGCAGTCACCATGACCATCACTGCAGGTGAAGAACTCGCACCTCCTGCGTCCACTCCCAGATCTCATCCCATCCGTCAGTGCCACCCCGCAGGGTGGCTGTCGGAGGGATGGGGGCTCCCGAAGAGCCATGCGGCACCTGGGTTGAGTCTTTTTCCCCGACCACGGGGCAGGTGCCAAGCCAAAACACAACCATCGTCACCAAGGGGAGAAAAAGCCCACAGTCAGGACAAGCGAGACAAAGAAAGATGCTTTGTTGGGTTGCTTTTTTTCAATTAATTTTTTTTTTTTTTTATGAAAAAAGATCACACGGAGTTCTCCAACAAACAGAATGCCAAAAAAATTGTTTTAAACAAAACATAAACAAAACAAAACAAAACAAAAAAAAGACAAAAACCTGGCTCTCCTTTCCTCTCGATTGTCTGAAATATCCTTGTGTTCCATAGAAGGCAGTGGGTTTTAAGTGCTTTCTATTTAACATTAGCATAAAATCTCTCTCGCGCGCTCTCTCTCTCGCTTTTTAAAATATGCTCACACAATTTGCTTCTAGAAGTACAGTACACTTTGAGCGTGGGGGGTGTGCCTGTTCCCAGATCATTTACAATCACAATNTAAAAAGTTTATATTTATATATATATATTTATATTTATATTTATAATTAAAAAGTTGAATCCATTTAAAGACTTATAATACAGGAGGGCTAAAGAGTCTTTTGGTACATTAAAACTGTACAGGCTAGAACCGTGACTATCCGCCGTGCCGAGGCACCGGTGGCCCGGGGTGGAGATGGTACGAGCTCAGCACCATGTGGTTCGTTTAAAGGACGAGGAGTAACTTCGCAGAGGTGTCCCTCTCCCCTGAGCCCTGGCCTCCAGTCTCTGGTACGCAGCCTGTACCAGGGCGGATAGTTTCCAATCTGTCCTTAAGTGTTTCCCCACCGGAGCCTGGGCTGTCACTCCCGGCCGAGCCGGGCCCCGCTCCGCGTCCTAGCAATCTGTAGTGCGAGTCGGTAGTTGCAAAGATCAGTGCGTCTCTTGGGAGTTTTTTTTGTTTGTTTGTTTTGTTTTAAGTGCAAGGATGTTGCATCATTGCGTGGTTCTCCTCTGGTGTCCCCTCTGGCTGGGTGCAACCCTGGTGCGATGATGGTGATGCCACAGGTCCGGCGTGTCCCCAGCGGGAGCGAGACGGTAGGTCAGCTCCACGGAGGGAGAGAGGAGGTGATGGTGGCAGCTCTCTGGGAGCCGTGGGGAGGTTGGCCGGCTGGATGGAGCAAACGGAATGGTCCCCTCCCAAGGTGGCAGCCGGGCTCTGCCTGTGGCAACACCGTAGGGCAGGCATGGCCAGGTGTCACACTCTATCCCCGCTCCCTTCAAATGAAGGGTGAGGGCTTCCCAGCAGCTCCACGTCTCTGCTTCAGGCAAGGCATGGCAGGTAAAGCTGCGCAAGGGATGCCAAAATCCAACGGCCTGTGGTCTCCTCTGCTCCAAGCACCGAGCAGCAGCTTTTCCCAGTCATTTTCTGTCCCCCTTCACTGCACGCTCCAAGGTGAGTTCTTTGTTTGCCAAGTGTCACCCCCTCCCCATGCGCTTGCTCCCCCCAGCGCCCTTCCAGGGCAGGAGGGATGCAGAGGGATGGGGAAGGTGGGTTCAGACTGTTTGTTCGAGGCAGTGGGAAAGCAACATCCCAGACTGGATGTTGGCTCATCTTCCACCAGGCTCCTCGCAGCCTGAAGGACCTCTTCTGCCATCTCCGTGCTGGGGCCAGCCCTGCCCCTTCGGGCTCCACATTGCCGGCCAGAGGCCCCCAGGGAAAGGGAACCGCGAAATGGCGCCGAGAGGATCGAGACGAGGCGCTGAGAGAGACTCATCTCCTTTCTCTTTCACCCTGTCCTTCCTAAAGGGTCATGCGAAACTAAGCAGGAAAGGGAATATAAGGACGGAGAGGAGCGTACGCAGAAGGCTAGCGGGTGTCCTTCCACGTACAGGCAGCTTCCGAGTTACTGATGGGGGCAAATGACACAAAAGGGATCCCTCCTGCTGGGGGGTCCCGCTGGTGAAATGATCATGAGACCCATGTGCTTTCCTGGACCAAAAGGAGGAAGGGAGAAGTTGGTCAAGTGTCACCTTATTTAAAGCCACTTCCAGAAGAGCCTTGGGGTTCAAACATCACCACCACCCAATGGCATCTTCCTCAAGTCCTGTAACTGCTCCCCCAATCCCTTTCTTCAGCCCTCTCCTTCCTCCTTGTGTCTCTCGCGCTCTCCTGTCTGTAGTGTGACACAGAAGTCATGAGCATTGAAAGAAACAATCATGTCGTCTGAACAGGCACGTCCTCAGGTTTGTCCCGTCCCTTCCCAGGGGGTGGCACATGTCCCCTGGGCAGTCAGCAGATGACAGGGACCCCATCGGTGTTGAAGATCATGCCCGTAGTGGGCTCATAGGTCCCTGCAAGGTAGTAGAGGTCCTCACTGTCTTGGTATTTCTTCGTCTTTAGCATCTGCTCATATTGATCCAGACCAACAACAAGACACTTGTGTGAGATGGTCTGGACATCGTTTTCATCCACGTGAGAGGACTGGTAGAGAGCTCGCTGCATTACAGGAACAGAAGGAGGGAGACAGAAAGAAAAGGCGTAATTAGATCTCACAGCATTTACAGCATCATCTTCAATATGCAGGAAAAAAGTCCATCACAACTGCCCAGGGCTTGTGCTCATACTCAAGCAGAACTCCCCACTGTGGGACACTGGGGATCCGCACGGGCCCACAAGCAGCGTGGACACAATCTGTCCAGCATGCTAAACCTCAGGCCTTGCTCTCACTCAGCTCCCACTGATGGGAACACCGCAGCTGCTCAGCACACAGCGAGGAATACAGAGGCCAGGAGTTTGTCACCCTCACTTCAAGGATGCAAACGCAAAGATGGGTGCTGTGGAGACCAGTCCTCTGTTCCTCCCAACACCCAGCACCTGCAGCTACTCCCATCCTCCCAGAAACACCCATCCAAAGTCCTGGGCACTGCGGACTCAGCAGCTGAGGCAAAAAGCAAGAGCCAGAGAAGCTCGGGGGGCACTGCCCCAGCAGCATTTGTTATAGCGTCCCCAGCATCCCCTCCCAGCCCTCCCCCAACCTCACCAACCTCCATAAAGTCCTTCCTCTGGCTGGATGCCTGCAAAGCTGTGGACAGACTCCTGCCTGATTTCTGATCCCAGCGCTGTGCCCAGGAGGAAGAGAAGAGAGAAAACAGAAATGAAAAGCAGGTGAATTAGCTGGTTTTCCATGCTATCACCTCCTGCCCACCACGTGTGCCTTCACAACCTCAACCCCCATCCACAGCTACTGGCAATAAATACTAAGCGCCTACTGTAAACCACACTGCACACGTGAGCAAAATTCAGTCTTTCTGAGCACCAGGCCAGTCGTTTTTACACTGTAAAAAGACTTGATCCGGCTCTTGATACTCTCTTTGGACCGACACAAAAGTCTTTATTTCCTAGTACTATAAAACCCACTGTTCCCCTGCTCAAGGGATAAACACCAGGTTTGTCCACACCCCAGGCAGCCCCTATGCCATGACATGATGGGGCCACACCCATTACAGTACCAGTAACAAACTGGGCCATGGGTGTTTTACTCATCCTTGGGGAAAAAACAGGGAACAAGCAGCTTTGCACCCCTCTCGGCAAAGATGACCAGCCTACCTTGCCTTCATTAAGTTTCTTCCCAGGGTTGGTTTCCTCTGGGTGATAAAACCATTTGACTCGGACCACCATATTGTTCCCCCACGACTCCCACATGCTCTGGATCCGGCCAATGTAGGGCAGGTTGGGGCGGCCGGCTGAGAGGAAGACCGCACAGTCTCCGATGCGGATTATCTCTTTGCCGCGAACAATAGCCTTGTAGAAGAGCTTCCTGGCCTTCCCTTTCATCCCTCGTCTCTGCAAGAGAGGATCACACAGGTGAGCAGGCAGGGATTGCCTAGGTTTCCCCCACCCACCACCACTTACCCTGTCCTGCATCCCACCCTTTGCTGTCGGCAGAGCCACAGCATCCACAGGCATTCCCACAGGAAAGAGGGCAGAGGGACACGCCATGCAGGATGGCTCCCCCAGACACAGGGAAGGCCAACCCCAATCTCCTTGCAAACTGGAGACACACGGCGCCACCACAGTTTCACCACCCCAGGAGAAGGGAAAGCACAAGCGTAAGAGGCACCACAAGAAAAACGCCAGAGCAGAGCACTATGGAGCAGTGGGAGAGGCTCTGTTTACCTGTGTGGGTTTCCCAAACCACTTCCACAGCTGCCGTGCAGGAAGGAAAGCAGCAATCTTGGGCCTGTTCTCCACCGACGGCAGCCGCTGGCGCTTGGCCAGCTCCTTGGTGGTAGGCAGGTGGATGCCCTCGCGCTTTTTGGGCCTGCTCTTGTTGCCACTCTGCTGTGGTGCCGGCTGTTGCACCGGCTGCTGCGCCGGCTGTTTCTGGCTCTGGGGGTGGGAGGACGCGCGGGATTTCCCTGCCTGCTTAGTTTGCTTGGGTGGGAGGGTTTGCTGCACTGAGGAACTTGGCTGGGCCTCAGCTACTTCGTCATCAGAGCTACAGGATGAGTCTTCATCTGTAGTGGAGGAGGAAGAAGAGCTGGAGCTCGATGAAGAAGAGGTCGATGAGGCTGAGGAAGAGGAGGAAGAGGAAGATGAAGAGGAGCTGCTGCTAGAAGAGGAAGAGGAGGAGGAGTTGGAGGAAGAGAGAGGGGTGGATGCTCTTGAGCTGGCTGAGCTGCTGTCCTGGGCTTCCCCTTGGTTCTTCTCAGCCTCCTCTTCTCCTTCTGACTCTGAGCTGCTATCGCTGCTGTTGCTCTCAGACTCCTCCACGGCTGCTGGAGCTGCTGCCTTTTCTTCCTGGTCCTTGGAAGCAGTGAGGCTCTCCACTGAACCATCGAACTTTCCTCCGAAGCTGGCAGGAGAAGGGTCTCCCTCAGCTGCTTTGGCTCGGGAAGATTTCTGTTTGCCCTCTGCACCCACTGCAGGGGAATAGCCCAGCCCCAACAGACTCTTGCTGTCTCTGCGACTGGCCAGGTTTGAGTCCTCCAGCATCCTCATCGCCTCCTTCATCTTCTTTGTCTTTGGAGACATCACACCCTCATGGTCCAGCTTGATCAGGATTTCATTGTCATGCTTCCTCTGAGCCTTGACCATGGTGCCAAACTCCTGTGTCTCTTCTGTGGACCGCCCTTTCTTGGCCTTGGCTTTCGATGCTGAAGCATCGCTGGAGCCGAAGGCCGCAAGCGTCCCTGGGAGGTCGCTGTAGGGTTCTGTGGCAAGTATGCTGCCAAACACAGCAGGCTGGTAACTGGGTTGTGGGGGGCTATGCAGCTTAGTGGAGATCTTCATTTTGCTGGCTTTTGACCGCTTTTCCTCTGTGGGGGCAGGAGAGCCTCCAGCTGGCAGCGGTTGCGATTTTCGTGACCCCTTCATGCTTGACTTGCCCAAGCAGGCTGGTTTCTCTGGGACTGAAGAGGTAACAGGCGAAGACTCAACCTGATCCTTCTCTTCTGGCAAGGCGGCCTCTTCTGCAGAGGGAAAGAAACACAAAGGCATGATGGTGTCCATCCAGATGGACACTATTGCTCAGACACAACCAGACCCCAATGCTGATTGGTCTCAGGCCAAGGGTGGCTTGTTCCTGACTGTTCAGGTAATCCCAAAGAGGGACAGCTGCCCCCTTGCCACTCAACAGCCTTACTACGCAGCCTGGCCTGATGCCAGGGCCTGTGAGCAGCTGATAGGCAATGCCCAGCGATGCTGCTTCAACTGCAGGGGAACCAAACTGCAGATCTCCTGCATCTTTGGCCCTACTGATAGCTGTTGACATGCTCAGCTGAAAAAAGGACCCTGCTCTGCAGAGCTGACTGACAGGAGGCGGCTCTCACAGCGCAGGCCAGCTTCTGAGCCAGCCTCCTGCAAACTGTAGCCACAGCAGAGCGAGTTGATGAACGGATGCTCTGCGCTCAAGCAGTGCACCCAGTCCACTCCAAATCTTGCCCCAAGCTATAACTTTGACTTTGGGAGAACAGTGGGGAACTGTGCGAGGACTCTCACCTCCAGGTCTGGCAGTGGTGACAACCTACCAGCTTTTGCCTTGACGCTTGGCTTTCTCCCTCGCCCTTTGCCCTTCGACACGGGCTCCTCTGACCCCAGTGCAGCTCCCTCTTTTACTTCTCCAGTGTCTTTGCTGGACTTACGGCTACGGCGCTTAGTGCTGGGCACCAAAAGGGCCGGGGAAGGCTCAGCACCTGGAAGAAGTCAGAGATGGTCAAACGCAGTCAAACAACACATAAACCAGAGATGTGATACAGGGAACATATCCCTACCAATTCTGCAATAGGGACTGGGCCTTTTTCCCTGTGGGTTATATCCCACCCCCAGCTCTGCATCTCCCTAATTGATAGTGCAATCTTTGCGACTGAAAGTCTGTGAACTTGGCCCAAAATCTCAGAGGCAGGTGGCCTGAAACTCCCTACATTTCACAGCGGGAAGTGTCATGCAAAAAACTGAACAGCCAGACTCACATTGAATCTTGTAGTCAGGTGGGAGAAGCCGAATGTGAGACAGTGGGATACGTCCTGTGTCCCCATCATCAAACTCTACTGTGATGAGATCACCATCTTCCTCCAGATCCAGGGCTCCTGCGGGTTGGGGGAGCAGAAGATGGGATTAGGGACAAACATAACAGTACAAACTCTTTGTCAGGGAAGTGGGGGACACAGGGGAAGACAGGTATCCTGCACCAGCTCCAAAGCATCCCATCCCCACCTTCTGAGGCTGTGCAGGGAAAGCACAGGAGGCTCGCTCTGCAAAGGAAAGTCCCTGATAATACTAAACCTGCCCCCCCCGTGTAAAATTTCCAGTCAACAGCACTGCTTCACAACGTAACAAATATTCCAGTTTGTCTTCCCACCTCTTTCCCCTATTTCCCCCTATTCTTGCAGAAATTCACTTCTCTGTTTTCACTGCAGTATCTTTTTTTCTTTCTGACCTGCATTTTGTAACTACTCTCCGCAGTCACAAACTGCTGCTTTACACTTTCTCTCTAACAAAAGTAAGCTGTGTTCCCATCCTCCCTTCTTGCATCAGCATCACTGGTCTATAACTCATAAGTAATTCTTCCCTTTTACACACGTAGTGCGATCAAGAACCCAAAAGAAAGGCCAGCCATGGTAGAATTGTCCAGGGCTCTTCACTGGCTTTTTAATGGGACCAGATGGGGAAGCTGACATGTCAGAGCTGTGAGTGTGCAGGTGATTTAGAAACCTCCACAACCTCAGAAACATTTGGTGCCTGGGCTGGATTTAATCCTGACTTTTTGAAGTGCGTTGAACTTCCCTGTTACTTGCTCAGACCCCTTCCTACAAGAGCACATCTCCTGGACCACCAGGATATTACTAAACCAACATCATGATTGAGTTTGACATGATGCGGAGGAGAGGAATGGGCCAGGCTCTGACCTCCAGGATACTCACAGCAGACCCCAGGGTTTCGCCAGACAAGCCTGACACCCCTCAGGACACACAGGACTGAGACATCCCTGGTTCACAGCACAGAGCAGCCAGGGTGGCCTTACCTCGGACAACTGTCCCTGGGTAGAGGCAGCGGTACTGCTGGCTCCAGTAGGCTGCAATCCTCGTGCCCTCGGGAAGGAATCGCACTGAAGGTGGTTTCACGTCGATGATCTGCTCAGGGCAAGAGGAGGGCAATTACTGATGTTCTTGGCATCAGCACAGACCAGCCCACCACCACCACAGCTAGTGTGTCACAAGGCAGCTCTGAAGCAGGCAACGGCCAATTTCCCTGCTGGGAAACGGCCTCCTGTCTGCTCACAGGGCAATGAGAAGGACCATCCCTGCTGGCGTACAGGCCTAGCGCCCACTGCCAGTGGGGGAGCTCAGCTATGGGGCAGTGACCCACACCAAGGGGAGCTCTGCCCAGATGGGCCGTGGAGGCAGGACCAGGGCACCCCTACAGCCCCAGCTGGGGGAGGGGGAAGCTTCCACCTAGCCTCTTCCACCCCAAAACAGTGCTCAGGCACCAAGGGCAGGCACCCTTTAGCCTCACATACCGCTTCCTGCAAGAGCTGCTCCAGGCAGTAAATGTGGGGACGGTTTCCCCTCTCGCCTTCCACCACGACACGGTATCTGAAACACAAAGGCCCGGTCAGACACAGCATGTTGAAGACATCACCCCGATCAGCTAACACCTCCCTCTGAGCCCAACCACCAGTTTAGTTGAAAACATTCAATGAGAGGTAACTGGATTTTCCTCAGCGCTGATAAACCAGAGTGAACTCTCCTTCCCTCCCTGCCAGACTCTGTCAGTCTCTCTCCAGTCAGCTCTACACAACCCCCACATCGATCCCTGCATCAGCTACATCCCCATTCACTGGCAGAGCCCAGGCGGATACAGTAACCCCTCAACTCACATGTCTGGTGAATGCACTGTCTTGACGTGCCCG
This sequence comes from Ibidorhyncha struthersii, assembly GCA_013398815.1. Taxonomy (NCBI): domain Eukaryota; kingdom Metazoa; phylum Chordata; class Aves; order Charadriiformes; family Charadriidae; genus Ibidorhyncha; species Ibidorhyncha struthersii. The sequence continues at coordinate 45,581 of VZSZ01010901.1, read as the reverse complement.
GCATAGAGCAGCTTGTCATCCATGGGGATGAGGACACGCAGACCATCTTTCAGCTCATCCTTGTCAATTATGCAGGAGCGGGGAGCTGTGAGGTGTTGGAGCAAGATGGGGATTAGAGAGCACCGTACATGAAAAAGTGACTGCAGGAGGAGAAGGAAACCTCATACTCCCAGCATCATCCTCCCCTAGGAAAAGGCAAGAAAGCCCTTTGCAGAATGGGCTCTCTCTCTCTCTGGCTAGCTCCTGGCAGAGGAAAATTTTGCCTTCTTGGTAATAGTAAAAGGTACCTCCCTCTTAGTAACAGTAATATACTGGTAAATGAAAATAGGGCAGCTCAGAGGCTGGACTTCATCTAGATGTCACAGTGGGCCACTCTGACAAGGCTTGTTTTTGGCAAGCCAAACTGACTGAAAAAGTGGCATCTCCACCCCAAGGACTTGTGGCTTTGGATGAGGAATGTGTGAAAGCAGCACAGTCCTCCTCCAAGCAGCTCTGGAAAACGTGCCCAGCTCCTCTACCTGTACAATTAGGCCCCCGGCCCTTCCCACCCTCACCTGGTGTGGGCGGTCGCTCGACCAGCATGCTCAGTGGGATGTTCTCATCCTCTGAGAAGCTGCTGTCTTGGTTGGGTTCAAAGTCCTCCTCTGCTGCCATGCTCTCCATGAGCTTGCTGACAGCTCCTCCTTTCCCTCGGTTCTGCAGGAAAGCAAGCAGCATGTCAGCTGGATGACAACAGGCGACAGTCTAAACCCATCTCACCTTTCTCCAGCAACAAATAACCTGAGGATATTGGGACAAACTTGTCTCCACCCTCAGCAACGTTAATCACACAGAGAGTTAAGTGGGTGTACCCAAACTTGCTTTTTGGTTGAACAAAGACCTTGACAGCTGACCATGACCAAAAGCTACTTCACACATCCTAGCCACATCTCACTGCTGGAGATTAGGAGAGATGCTGTGGAGCAGACAGCTGTAGCTCTGCTCTGCATTCACCATCTCTCTGCACAGTATTCCCGAGATCCTGTCTTCACTAAACAGGCAGCAGGCACTGTTCCTCTTCTCAATGCCCCACGAGCCGTTTCTTGCTGTTACACGCAGACCATAAGCATTACACTCAGAAATCGTATGAACAGACACAGTAATGTGTGTTGTAAGAGAAGACGGGCTACAGCAATGGAGCAGAAACCAGTTGTGACCTGGCTCACCCAGTGCTGAGCAAGGCAACTTCATCACCATCTCCTTGGTCCTTGCTATCTGTGAAGGCTCTCTCTCCACCCTGCGACAGACTTAGAGAAAATTCTACCTGCTCATTAATTTGGAGGATGAATGCAAATGAACACCAGATGGTAGCAGCAGGTACTACCTCATGGTCTTCCTTGGATTTTAGGCTTCTCAAACCAGCATTTTGCCTGTAACACACCCGGCAAAACCTGCATGTCTGTTTTCCCTCCCTCACACTGCCACAGTCCAGGAAAAGAGCAGGGCTCTGCCAGCAACCCAGCAGTTCACCCAGAATAGAACCAGCCCCTCACCTCTTTTTTCACCTCCTTGGCTTTCACCTTGGCTTTGCTCTTCTTGGTGGAGCCCAGGGCATTCGCCAGGCTGACACGAACATCAGATGGGGAGCTAGGGATGCCAGGAGGAGACATGGACGAGGAGGAGGAGCAGCATTGTGTTTCTTTACCCTTCTTCCGCTGCTAAAAATAAAAACACTCCCATTAGTAAAGAGAGGACCTAGGCCCAGGGAGATGGGAAAGGTGGAGCAAAGCAGGCTGTGCACAGGTAGGATGACTTTCAGCCAGCAGTTAGTTCACTGACCACACCACATTCTACATCTCCCAACTCTGTTTTCAGGCTTCACACGCTTTGGGAAGAACATTCGTTACCCTGGAGACCAATTTCTGCCCATCAAATCTTCCCTCAAAGAGCTCCAAGGAGATCCCAGCTGGCCTCGCGTCGTAACTAACTTGTCTAACTCTCCCCACAATCAGTGCTCCCTCCATAATGCTGCCATGAAATGAACCAGAGCCAGAGGGAGCTGAGCTTTCCGCCAAGATGAACAGTCAGCAACCCAGAGATCACTGCCACCACCAGCCCTCAGAAGACACCGTATAAAAGGTGAACAGCCTTAAGAGCCAGCATGGGGGCCACAGCTCAGCAAACGGACAAGGTTGTACAGAGAGAGATCTCACAGATGTTTTAATGCAGGATGTCCACTCTGGCCAATCCAAGCAGGACAGATTTGGGACATGGAGGGCGACACAAGTAACCTGCCCTGCTCCAACACAACAGGCTTTTACTCCCTGCAAGTCAGATTCAAGCCTGACAGCTCCTCCAGGTGTATGTGGGGCTGGGCAGGGGTGGCAAGGGACAGCCAAACAGCACTGGGGTAACTGCTGAGACAGAACTCAACTCTCCTCTGCCCTAGCGGAGTTAATCACCCTCCCCTCACTCTCAGCTCCCAAGGGTCGCGCACCAATTCTGCCAGCGCATTCCTCACCTTGCTTAGCTCTTTTCTCTCCTTCCCCTTGCTGCCCTCCTTTTTGGGGCTCATAGGTGCCCCCTTGCCACAGCGCCCAGCCTTGGAGACAGGAGTGGAGCTGGCAGGCGCCACGGGGGTCAGCATGGCTGAGGACATGGTGGCATCGTGGAGGAAGATCCGCTCGCTCCGGCGCCGGTTCCACAGGTCATCGTCACTGGCCTCCAGCCCAAACTCAAAGCTCAAGTCCTTAGGGGACTTGAATTTCTTCAGCTTGCGGCCTTTCTCAGACCCAAGCTTGGCCTTGTCAGTGCTTCCAGATCCAGAGTCGAGGCTGCTGGGGCCCTGGCTCGGTGCAATGCTGCTTGCCTCCAGCGGTCCCTTCTTTCCCCGCAGCAGCCCTGAGGGTGACTTCTTCCTGATCTTGATCTCACTCTCTGAGTCGGTGTATTCAAACTCTGTCCCTAGGGGCAAAGGATTTAACCATCAGTCAAAGCCCTGGCTGAGCCAAGAGGGGCCACATCCTGCTGAAAGCTTTTGGGCTCCATGGCAGATGCTGAACCTGTTCAGCAGAGCCGTTGCTTGTTGCCCTTTCCAATCCCCACATCCCTCAGGTCTGCACTTCTGCCCCATAAAACACTGACTTCCCTGAAAATAAGTCTCCCCTGCTGCAAAGCAGAGCCCACCAATTCAGGCATCGTGGTTCAATGTCTTCCCTGCCTCCATTTTCTCCCTTCTCCCACAGCCAAAACACTGCAAGGAAGCTCTGAAAGACAAGATACTCTAACATTTGCCCCTCTGCAAAAAGAAGTTGATTGGCTGAAGTAAAGCACAAACCCCATAAGCTGACCCTTCCTCCCCTCCCGGTGCGAGTCCTCTCCGGTCTCACCTTCGTTTCAGGAGAACAACGTGAATGGAATAAACCCATATTTCAAGCTTATTTTTTCCCATTGGCCAACAGACACTACAGATCTTTTTACTGGCTCAGGCAATTGCCTTAAAGTCAAGACAGGCAAATGATCTTTTGTCTGTGGCAAATGGAAATCCCCTCACACTGGCCTCCGCTCAGTATCACGGGCACAGCAGTACCCAGAGGCCTGAAATACTGTAGTAATGCCAAGTTCATCACCTTCAGCATTTTTCCCTCCCCAGAACCTGATAAAGGAGAGCAAGATCATACATTTCCAGGGGCAGAAGGGAAACTGAGGCAGGACCTACACAAGCAGCAACATGGGCAGCAGGTAGGCAAAGCACTGTGGCTGCACAGGAACTGTGCCATCAGCGGGATACAAGCAGCCAGGAGGAAACTTGCCCAAGGTCATGCAGCGAGTACATGCTGGAACAAGAGACTGAACCCAGATTTTCTAAATACATTTATTTCCCAGGGCGCTGGACCTCACGGGATGGCACAGCACCTCTGAAGATGTGTAGGAACAGCAGCAGAACCTGGTTCTCCCTCTCCAAAAAAGAACATCAGCCAAAGGTCTCTCTTGTATCCTCCTCCAACCTGCTGTGGATCTACCCTCTCTGCACACACATCTGCATGACTCTGCCTTCAGATCAACAAGGTCTGAAACCATGCCTCGCTTGGCAGAATCTCTTCTCAAGCCCAACAGTGAACGGTCCCTGCTGTGACAACCACTGCTTGCAGAGGACCCTTGAGAACGGACATACAGGACTGAACAAAATTCACGTGGGCAAATGAAAACATACGAGGCACAAGCACGGTGAGCATCTTCTCTCAATCCTTCTCTCTCAAATATGCTCACTTTCCTGGGTAAATTCAGCCTGCAGGAACCTCCTCTCGTCTTCTACCCAAACCTCTTCCCCTGAGACAGCCCCAGCACGAGCAGAAAAAGAGCAAGCCTGTCAAAAACAAAGCTGGCAAGGCTCAAAATGAAAAACCCACTGGAAATTACAACACTCCTCCTCGCTCACTGCCGCATGAGGCAATTTCTAGATGCTTCCAGTTGCAAGGAGGGCAGGTTACAAGACGATAAATTCTTAACAGAGGCTGTTGGAACAAGTTGGCAAAAGCCTAATATAGCATGGAAATAGTGCTAAAACAAGTTGGGCTCCCAAGGAAGACATCATTTTCCATTCTGAAGCATGCTATAAATTCCATTATCACTTAATAAATATTAATAGTAAATTTATAAATGGAGCCCATATAGATCTGTCTGACCAGGAACGATGTCACCAACGGGCACTTGTGCAGCAGTGCATGGGGAGGGGAGGGGAGGAAAGGAAACTCGTTATGTGTAACACACTGAAACTGAGACAGAGACGGCGACAGAAACACAGGGTCTGGCACTGTAAATGCATGAGCAGAGGAAGGAATGCTTGTTTCAAGTCTCGCTGGACGGTTTCTATGAGGAAGCTGATGGGATGGGCTGATTGAAGGGGTTTTTCTCCTGCTTGGGCGTCTCTGCTTCTCTTGTGTACCTAAGACCAGCTGCCTTTAGCACGATTCCTTCCCTAAAATGTAACAGCACTTCACTGCCTTCAGCACTCTGTTCAAGGGGACACAGCATCCCATCACTTGCCTTTGCAGCATGACTGTTAAGCATTTGCCAGGTAGGAAAAGAGGAAACTTTGCGAAAGCCACAGGCAACTGCCCCTAGGGAAGCCATGGCTGCAGCTGCTAAACCTGCCATATCCGTGACTGGTTCTTATTTTCTTGCCTTCAGCGTCAGGACTAAGCGGCCAAAACCAAGGAAAGAGCAAGACAGTGTCTGGATAACAACCTGCTCTCTTGCAGCACAGCTGGGACCTCCTGAACCTTCCACCTTGCCCCCATGGCATCAACCCTAACCACGCAACTCACCCATCAGGCTTTGCCGCTCCTCCTTCTTCTTCGCCTTCTGCTTGGCCTCCAGCTGGATGATGGAAAGCGGAGGGGGAACGATGGGGCTGGGCATTGCACTGGCGGCAAACCTTGCTAGAAGGCCCAGGCCGCTCTCGTCAAGGGCAGGCGATGAAAGCCTGTCAGTGCCGTCTGTCCCATAGTCCTCTGCTTCCTCCTCTTCCTCTTCATCCTCCTCTTCCTCTTCCTCTGAGCTAGAATCTAGCACGCAGAAAAGAGGGAGCACGTTACAAATCTCATGGAGTTGTGCATCAGCGACATTTCCACCCCGAACCAGTAACTCCTGTTGCTCTGTGCTCACCAAGTAGCACTGAGCTACCCATAAGCTGAGCCAGAAGACGTTGGCCATGGACACACACGTGTCCTTGGAGCCATATAGCCACTATCACCCTGCCTACCACCACCCTTGAAGGACACAGCAATGCAGGGTATGGCAAAGAGGACCCACTGAAGGCAAGGGAGGGAAAAGCAGGGTGTTGGCAGAGATTTGAAAAGGATGCCACGCACCCCTTCCCTGTAGCTTTCAGGAGGAATTAAAAGCTTAATTCCTTTGAAAATCCCAACCTCAGAGCTGTGGGACTCCCCTCCCACCCACCACCTCTTCCTCCATAACGAAATCCATTAGCGTAATGAGAATCAGAGATCAGCATGGAAGGGGAATACCAGAGATCAGCTTGCACCATGGCAGGAGGCAAGGAGGACACAGAGAGGAGAAGGGGCAGGAGGCAAAAATGCAAAGAGGGGGAGGGAAATAATAATTTGAAAGCAATGGATTTGGAATGCACAAGGGGCGAAAGTGTAGGTAGTGCTGGAGACAGGGAGTGTTAAAATGCTCTGCCTCAGAACTCTCCGTGCCTTTCATTTCCCTCTCTACAGCTCTCAGCACAGGCAGGAAGAGCTGCCCACAGCCCAAAATCTAATTCTGGCAACGAAATCAGCCTTGATACCTGCCTCAGCTGACACCTGCAGAGAGCAGCAGGGTGGGGCTTTCCTTTACAGTGTGTATATACAGCAGGTATTTTGGGGGGAGATGCTCAGAGGGGCACCTCTCCCTTCCTACAGCACTTCCCAAGAGTCTATCATCAGCTCAAAGGCAATTAATTTTAACAGCATCTCATCCAGTTAGTGCTGGTGAGTGAGAGTCACTACACAAATGCACATACACCACACATACATATACACACACATATATGAGCACACAGAAATATATGTATCTAACTGCAAAAAGCACATCTGGAAAAGATCTTTCATTTCTCTTGAAATTGAGGGCTTAAGTAGGATCATCCAGGTGGATGGAAAATTTCCACCACTAGCAGGAGCCCTGCTCTCCCCGCCTGAGCCCACTCGGCAGCTCCCCACCAGCCGCTACCCCTGTGTCTGAAAGCCAGCCAAATGAGAAACCAGATCCCTTCAAAATGAGCTGGAATGAACATGAAAATCCTTTTCTTTTCACATATACCCTCTGGGATAGATAAAAACATCCCCAACACTTTGTTGTTAAAAAAAAAAAAACAAAAACCAACCCAAAAACCACCAATAACACAAGTGTTATTTTTCCACTTTGGATTATTTTTCCACGACATTCGAAATAACAGGACTATCAGAAAACAGCATTCCCATCGTTGTGTTTTATCAACTGAAGTAATGGCCAGCTAGTTTTATGTTGTTTGTGGGGTTTTGTTTAACAAGGAGAGCTTTTCTCCGTAGCATACATCAGATAGTCACAGAATACTAATTTTTACCTGCATAAAAAATCCCTTCCTCATTTCAGTTGCTCAGGCCGGTTCCTTGTGACATAAAAACGCTACTAAACCTACAGTTCTGCAGTAAATACCAAGAAATCCACAACCCTGCTCACTCCTTGCATAAAAACCACATGCAAAAAAAAAAAGAAATGCGCAGCAAATTAGGATCAGATTCCTTCCCCTACCAGAAAAGGGGGCGCAAATGCTGGTTTTCTACAACATTTTGCCAAAAAGAAAACAAATCCAGATGAACTCAGCTATTCTGAGACGCTGAAACCACCTGCCCAGAAAGCAGCAAAACCGTGCCCGAGTTCAATGACACACCACGGGGTATCGAGACACCCTCCATGCATCCCGTGTGGCTCCGAAATTCAGTAATTCTCAGCAGAACCAGAAAAAAAAATTCAAAAACCATCAACCTGTACAGCCACTCATGCTGGACCTTGAGAGCCAGCTGACCAGAGAGCAGCTCGCTGAGCAGCTGCGGAGGAAAAAAGGCAAAATAAGGGGAAAGTTTGCAGGAAAATCCCTCCATGACCTGTCCTGCGCGAATCCCCCGCAGCACCCTTGGCTCTGCCGCACCAACTTGCTGTGCCGAGCACAGGCAGCACCACTCCTCGGGCACTTAAAGACTGTGCATGGGCGAGGGCACAATGGTGCGCAGCAGCTACGGTATTTCAAATGCAGCAAGGTAAAACAGATTTAAAAGCCAGGGTGAAAGTGGCTATTACTCACGCTACGGAAAATGTATGACACAATAACGTACCTGACAGTTATTCTAACCTCTTTCAAATATATGGTGTCACACTATGGAAAGACAACTGAAGATAGTCTCTTGTCAGCATTTTTACCAAAACACTTGTATTTTTATCTGCATGAGATTCAATTTTCAGCCTCAAAATAAACACATTTTAACACATTCACAGCACAGGTCTATCCTCCTCCACCTCTCATGGTGAGGGCAGATCTTGCTAACTCTGCTCTACATGCACAGCACAATCCCTGCTCCTGATTTTCCAAGGGACAAAAACTAACAAATGAAACAAGAACACCACATTTGGGGCTCTGCTCCAAACCCACATACTTCTAAACTAAGTGCCCGAATTTATGGTCATGGTGTCAAATAAGCTGTTGGTGCTCTATGGCCATCTGCATGGCTTCTAGGAGAGACTCATGATGCCTGTATTTAATGTGAAGCAGGAGTTTTACTCCTACTTTACCCCAACTATGTGTGGGCTTAAAATGAAGTATGCACAGATGCCTTTACACAATTGAAGCCTCAATTTTTTCTCCTGAAAAGGTGATTTTTAGTTAACAATGGGGAAAAAGACATTTTAAAAATCTTTTGTTTCCTTCCACGCTCATTCTGTTAACACTGAACAAACATAAGGGAAAAAATATTCAAAGCTAAAAATGTCTTTTCTAACTGACATTTTTAAGAGCATGTATATGTGTGTATATACCCACACACGCAACCACACATGTACATACAACTCTACAGCCAAAACAAACAATAAATTCATATTTAAATGCTACTGGTGCCAGATAAACTGGAGCCAAAGATCATCATTTTTTTCGGGTAAAATTTTTACCTGCACTAAATTAAAAACCAAACCCAATTAAAAATACTAAACTTTCTCATTGCTTTTAACAGCTACGCTGCCGGGGTATTTTACTGTAGGAGAGCAGTAAATGAAGATTTGTTAATGATGAACAGAAATTGGTTAAGCAATTTGGTTTATAAGACTGATGCAACAAGACGGATTGAGGGGGATGTGGAGAGGAAAGGCTTGGGAAGGGGGGAGTAAAAACACACACTTAAAAGAGTCATTTCACATTGTAAAAAAAACAGCATGGTTTTCTCATAACACCAAGCAGGCCTACAGCATACAAAGCAGGCTAAGTACAGGCAGACGTTAGACAGCTACTGGGTCATTAACATCTGATTTGTGTGATCTGTCCAAATTATGGAAGTTACTTTTTTTTGAATGTCCAATTTAAGATTTTACCTTTTTTTGTTTTGTCAAACAAGCCAATTCTCATCATTGGAAGATTATTCCTTTTCCCCATATGTGCTGTGCTGCTGACTCCAGAAGTACTTATAAAAATTAAAAATATTATGACTATCACATGGGACTGATTGTGTAGGGAGGGAGTTATCCCTCACTGTATCTTTCTTTTCACTGGGATAAAATCATCCTCCAAGTCAGGGAAAGCAGAGCAGGGAAGAAGGTACTAATTTCTTACTAATTTTTGAAGGAAACAGAGTATTGAGGAGGAAGTATTGGTCTTTGACCTCAGAAAGCTCATGGCATTTATCTATCTGATGATTTTCAAAGGTCCCATGTGACTTTGGCCCACATCAGCAGTTTCCTCTCCAAGGCCACGGGATGAAAAACCACAAGTTTTGCCCGTTATCAGAATGGCAACGTGGTGTTTGGTCTGCAAGAAAGCAGCATGTCCATACCTCTTCTAACTCAAACCAGATGAAAACAGGTCTTCCTACAGCTGCTCCTACCTCTGACATACATATCGGCAGGGCCACGGCCAGGCAGTTACCCTGATACTAGGACGGTCTGCATCATGGCCCTGAAACCTTTAAGGACAGTGGCAGAGCCTTTGCATGCAGAGCCGTGGCTTCTCATCTTGGACCCATCTGCAAATCCTCCCCTTTGCTGGGTTAAGGGGTTCTCCAAAAGAAGGTCTGCAAACAGTAAAGCATTTCTGGAGTCCTCAAACACATACACACAAACAAACCTTCCATGCAAGATTCTTCACGGACAGAGGAAAGTCAAAAGTGGACAGCAATCATCTTCAAAATTAAAATAACCAAGAGAATGCAAAGAGCTACGTGTCATTATTCATGGAGGTAACATCGAAACATCTGAGGCTGACAGATGACATAAAGAAAAGTTATTTTGCCTACCTACATAACAATGGTCAAGGTTCGGGTTCATGGCTAGTGACCCTCGCTGAGAAGTGTCTGCCCTACAACCAGCCAACCACTTTGCTTCTTTAGTGCAGCGTGAGAGCAAATGCAAGAGACCGACACAGACATTCAAAGCATCATGGATAGGGGCAGGGGTGAAAGGGTTGGTCAAGCAGCTGCAAGGAGAAAGCGAGCACTTCTAGAAAAGCTGAGGTTATTAATCGGTTTAGTATCAGGGAAAGCCATTAGAAACCCTATTACCCAAATATCCCTTCAAGTAATGCTTCTGAGAAAGAATAACCCAAAAAAACCCCATTTGCAGAAAAAAATCCCATTAACTGCAGCCAATAATCCCTCCCCACCTCCCTCTCCATGCCCGCCTCCCACCCCAGGAGGTTTTGCATCTTTGGTTTCCCCACCATTAAATGACACCCCAGAGGGATTTACAACGCATTTCCCCATTTGTTCCAGATTCCCCAACCTCCTCCCATATCCCCTCCCTTCCCCAGACTTTATCCCATAAAACTGGGATTTTTTTTTTTATTTTTATTTTTTTTTTAAGCAGACAGGTTACTTGAAAAATAGACAAAGCCAATTAGGGACAAGTTACCTATCTGCTTACCTGAAGCAAAACCAAAAAGCAAACCCAAAAAACCCTCAAGAACTTGGCACCTAAAAGGGATTGATATCCTCAAAATTTCCAACAGCAGCAAAATAAACACAGAAAAGATGCAGGAAGGAACAGGGAAGGGAAGAATGGAAGTTAACGCAGACTCTTCATAGAAATGTGGCAATCTGACCCTTACATAAAATCCACTATCCCCACAAATTTTGGGGTTCTCTAAAGAATAATTATTTTTTTTTATAGCATATATTTTTCTCCTTTGGGTTGTCTTTGAAATGCATTGGTGGGTCCAGCCCAGAGCCACATCAAACCGAATCAGTGTTCTGTATCTTTCTGCTGTGTTTGACAATTTTTTTTTTAGCTTAAATTATCTTTCTTTGGAGGCTGGGTTTGGAGGAAAGAAAAAACAAACAGGTGCATGAAGGAAATTAACATCAAAAAACTAGGAAAAAAACAAAACAAAAGCAAAACTATCTAGCCCCATTTTCAATTAACAGCCGTCTGAGCAGTGTGAAATACTAAAAGGCTTTTGCTGTGCTACATCCAGATCTGCTGTGTAACTTAGATGATAACAACTGGGGATGCTCTTGCTTAGCATTCAGCCCAGATGAGCTACTTTCTTTTGGGAGCTGAGGGCTCATTAAAATGACCTTTCCCCATGATTATTATTTAATGAGTACGCTCTAAAACAGAAACCCCTTGTGTCTCTGGAGGAAAAGTCTCAAGTAATCTCTTTTCCCACTGAAGTACTAATGACAGGCTGACAAAAAGAAGCTGCAAGAAAAAAATTGGGGTGAGGGTGAGGGAGGGAAACTGCAGAGTCAAATTTAATGCAGTAATTGCCACATCCTTGAACACCGTGGGTTACGTCTGGGCATCTGAAAAAAATTACCACCCAAAAAGAGCCGCAAAAACTTGCCGTATACATTTTAAAAAGTGAAAAATAAAAATATGTGGCTGTTAAATAACGGGGACCTTACACCCAGCACCCTCCTGCAGCAGCAACAGGGACCAAGTGCCTCCACGTTTTATCTGCCTGCCTCAAGAGAGCCTATCAACAGAGAAAACAAACTGAAAAAGAGAAAAACGGAACTGGGTGAGCAAAATAAAAATTAAATAAAAGGGGTCGGCGGGGCAAAGGCCTCGGCTTTAATCTGGACAAAGGCAGCAGGGATATTTGAATAATAGAGAGTACCCCAGACTAGGTTAATTCCAGTTCTACTCATGGGGAGTGGGAGCAGGAGGGGGATGCAGAGCAGGATGAAGTGAAGCGGCAACCTAATCGCCTGATAAGAGACACAGCAAGAGAGACAAGGTACACAGGTTTAGTTAAAAATGAACTCGATATGTTTAATAAAGCTTGGTATACCAAATCGTAGTACAAACATCAAGTCACACGGCCACACAACAGTATCCCGGTATTAAAAAAAAAAGAAAAGAAAAAGAAAAAGGAAACAAAAAATAAGGAAAGTAATTAAAAAAAAACAAACAACTCCTTCCAAACCTCTACAAAGCTCATGCCAAAATAAAATAATAAGGAATAAATAATAAGGAATAAAATAATAAGGAATAAAATAATAAGGAATAAAAAATTAAG
>VZSZ01010901.1:848-33037 GCA_013398815.1 Ibidorhyncha struthersii | reverse complement strand
CCCCCACCCCACCTGCTCCCACACAGACATGGCGGAAGGGTGCGTTTGGGGTTGCGTTTGCTATAAGCTAGTAACCTTGATCGAACGAGTCCTCCGAGGAATCGCTGAAGGAAGATCCCGCCTCGGCCTCCCGCAGCAGCAGGCAGAAGGGCTGCTTCCGGCCCGCCACTGCCTTCGGCTTCAGCGGCCGCCCGGCCGCCACGCTGCGGGGGGCCGCCTTGGGGCCACTGGCCGCCCGGCCACCCTTCCTGGCCGCCGTGCTGTAGAGACTGGGCGGCCGCGGCTTGGGGGCAGGCGGGGGCTGCGCCGGCCACTCGTCCCTCAGGGATCCCTCCTCCTCCTCCTCCTCCGAGTCTGTATCTGTGTGGTCAAAGCGGGTGGGAAGAGCGTTACATGACAGAATGGGGGTTTGGGGTTTTTTTGGGTGTTTTTTTTTGGGGCGTGCTTTGGAGCGTTTCTTCGTGAAGAGGCTGTAAACCAGGAGGGGAAAGCAGCTGCAGCAGGGGCTGTGTGCCACCATTTTGCACCCCTGCCAGGTCCCTCCATCACAAGTCTTGGGCTCAGCAAGTGGGAGCTGAATAAACACAGAAATAGCTATTTCCTCCTTTCGGTCAGAAATGGACACTCTCCACCTAGGCCAAACAACTCCTCTCCTCCCTTAAGACAAGATCCAAGGACTGGTTTTAGCGTAGTAGCAGAAAATTGAGGCAGACATTTCCACTGAGATGTTCACCAAAGGCGCCACGATGCCAACAACTGGGCCATCGACCTGAATTAGCCTTAACCACGGTCATGCTCAACATTCTGACCTAAATCTCCTTTTCTACATGAACCAACTCTCCCAAAGGGTTTTCAACACGGGCAGCCGGCGTGAACCCAGCTGCCAAGCGGGCAACACGTCTAACTCCTAACACGCCACCCCAGATGCTCTGCGGTGTGCAATATAAAGTACACCAAAATGGAGCAGGGACCAAGCCACCCCTTGGTCTGCAAATGGTGCCTTTACAAAGCTGCCACACCCCGTGAGTGGGGAGAAGTTAACTTATCCAGCGGTCCTCTCTGGCATCAGATGAGTAGAACAAGAAGTATACGGTACGTCTGGATGCAATAAAAGGTATGAACTGTCACCTCCCGGCTCATGAACGCACCATCAGCTCCACAACATCACAGACATTGTGGCGGGGACCGTTACAGCCTGTGAGCAGCAGCAGATGCTCTCCAGTGTCAGCCCAGGTTCGGCATCGCTTCCCACCTCCACTGCATTAGTTGTGGAGAGGAAGAAGCAAAGGACAGCAAGTCTAGGAGGCCTAAAGCCCAAATATGCGAATGATTTTGGCCATCTGACTTCTGTTAAAATCTGTGGGAATAGGATGCTCAGCTCACCCTTTGGATCTATGCCCAAGGTTTTCAGGACTCCAGCTAGAAAATCATGACGTTAGGAGGCAGAAGGACCTGGCGCCGATCCCACTTCTCCTCCTCCACAAGAGCAGCCCACCAGTCATGGGAGGTGCTGCCATATGCTCGACCTGCCTCCCCAGATCCATCACGCTTGGGTGGCCGAGTGACAGGCTAAAGCCCTTTCCTTGAACCTGCACACAGCTGAAAAACCACACACCAAAGCTGAGCCATTTCAGTCGGTTCCTCAGAAACAACAATCCCCCTGTGCTGAGATTTGTGTGGTGGAGGGGCACATTCCTACACCAGAAGACTTGCTGGAGAGAGGGGTGAAACAGCAGCTCTCTTTAGGTCCAGGAGGGAGTCTTTGTTCATGAAATCACAGTACCAAGTACAAGGGCCCTCTGCCACAAGCCAAGGCTTTTAGCTCCAGCAACAGCTCGTGCCTCGTCTCCCCATTAGCTCCAGAGCTCCCAGTCTAGGAGCTATGAGTCTGTCCCTGGGAATGAAGCATGTTCAAGAGCAGAACTGTTGGGTAGTGTGTACAGCACTACCAGCCAAAGGCTGTGTTCACGTCCAGTGAACACAATGGCTCCTATTTTGCCATGTAAATGGCTAATTTCATGCCAAACATTTGTTCAGTTGGAGAATGACTAGCTCATCATCTTCCCCATTAGTGAAATTTCTAAACCGGTGTTGCAACGAGAGATACATTTGTTATGCATACAAATACCCCATAAGGGTTTTAACATGGGACTTAAATAGCTGCAAGCAAAGGAAAAGATGCATATGCGAGTGAGCTTAGACAATTACACAACCAGTCCTCAGACCATAAATTCCAAGTCCCTCACATGCTCTCTGCCCCATTGCCTGCCTCAACCATTAAAGACTCTTCTACCTCTGGTTCTACTCTCTTCCCGACACTATCCGCAACTGAGATTTTTCCTTCTGTAACAGGGGTCCCTAGCTCTGCTCAGCTGTAGGAACCTTTGCCTCAGGTGCACTTTGGGTTCAGAAATGGCAATCAGTACACAGGACGCAGGGGTGGAGATGAACACTGATGAGACAGATGGGAAGGCTGAGCACAGTCAGCCAGGAACCAAGCCATGACACCGAAGGGCAGGAAGACGCTAACGGAGGATCACTGCCCTCTGACAGGCTTTGCCTCCTCCAACTGACTCCATGGCATAATCCTAGAGCCAATCCCACCCAATTCAAGAAGGACTTCAAAAGTCAACCGTTAACCACCTCCTGGAACAGAGGCTATGAGTACTCATCTGACAGGTAGAAGGAGAGTGTCTACTCCCACCGAAAGCAAGAACGTGGATCAACTTCTTTTTTAAAGCAATTTTCCCCACGGACAATCAGTACAACACAGGCCAGGAAGAGATGCACTGATGCTGGATACCTCTTGGACAGCAAGTTGTGTGGACAGGTCATGCTGACCCTAAAGATGCAGCAGCATTGATTAGCCTGGAAG
This sequence comes from Ibidorhyncha struthersii, assembly GCA_013398815.1. NCBI lineage: Eukaryota > Metazoa > Chordata > Aves > Charadriiformes > Charadriidae > Ibidorhyncha > Ibidorhyncha struthersii. The sequence continues at coordinate 30,162 of VZSZ01010901.1, read as the reverse complement.
GAGGTCACTTTTCACTCCTGAGTAAAACCAGATCCATTGCCAAGACCCCTTCCAAGAGGCCAGAAACCCCCACAAGCCCCTACAACAGATTACACTCTAAGAAGAGATAAATGAGGCGTTACTTACTATAGGAGTAGCTGCTAACTTCAGATATTGCTGGTGAATGGGAAACCTTGAGCTGATTTTTGACTTTTAACCCCACCTCCATCTTCTTCATTTTGGCAGCCACTTTGTTTTTACCTTCCTTGGTGGTTTTCAGTGACAGGCCCAGGTTCTTGGCCAGGCTCTTCTTCTCCTCCTTGCTCGGCAGAGCCTCATGGGGTGGGAGGTATCTGCTGCCACCTCCACTAGTTTTCGGCTTTCCCCCAGAGCTCTCAGTAAACTTGAAGGGGGATTTGAGTTTGTCTTGTTTGGTGAGCGACAGGGCCTTGTCGAGCTTGCTGGCCAGCTGCTCCTGGTCTGATGGCACCTTCTTCTTTTTGAGCTTCAACTGCCAAGGTGAAAGGAAGAGACACAGGTGAATACAGAGCAGATATCATGGCAGACCTGAGGGATTTTACTAGCCCTCTTTAACAGTCTCTCATGCATGCTAGCTAATAAGGCCTCAAAACGATGGTCTTAAGCCCCAGTTGCCATAACCCATGATGGTGCTAGGGAGGAAGAGGAAGATGACAGCAAACAGCACAGCTTTACCATTATCAAGCACTACAAAATTGCAAGATTAACTTAGAAAAACTGAATTTTCTTCCCAAAGAAGTATGTCTGTAGAACAACATGTTTTGGAGTTCTTTTTTCTCAACACTTTCTGATTTTTAGGATATATTTGGATTGGGTTTACAAGCTTTTCTCTAAATCACGAGGATTTAAAATCTTCTTTATCCAAAACCACAGCCAAATAAATACGGATTTCCACATAATCAACCAGCTCCAGAGGCTGGGATGCCAAAAAGACCCAAATACCTCTCAGCAAAAGCATCAGCACCACTGCATTACAGCCAGTGCTGTTACATCCTTTTCGGTATTTTCTTGCTTCTTGAAAAAAGTAAATATATTTTACATGTGCTACAGCTAGATAACAGCAGCTGTAACTCAGCACTTCGCCTGTACGCATTCTGGATTTCATCAGCAGCTTAAAGCTCCAGTAAATATCTCATTGCCTCCACAGGAGCAGAAGAAGCCCCCGCATTTAAAATCGCGAGGCTGCGCTCCCTCCCTTTCCTCCCTCGCTTCAGGAAGTCCATTCCCCTCCGCTATCTCGACAGGCAAAGGGGTAAGACCAGCACTGCTCTGGATTCAGAGCTAGTGCAACACTGCAACGCTCTGGCTGGCTTGAAGGCGCTTGCCTCTCTACGGCCTACCAAAGAGGTCCGACCTCCATAAGGCAGTGTTAGCCTTCGCAAACACCCCTCTGCTGCACAGACAGTCCTCTCATGAAGAGCTTCTAAACCCACATGAACTGAGAGCAGACGCTCTAAGATCAGGAGGAGTTATCCAGCGCAAGCCAATGTTAGCAAAGCAGGAAAGACGATCTGCTTTTGGCCCATGGCGCCAGGTTCCCCATGAGGGCACTGACCTCATTTGAGAAGCTGGGAGCCGCATCGTGCTCTTCCCAGCTCTGGTTCCTCCCTTTCATCTTGCCACTGCTGCTCTCCACGTCCTCATCCTCCTCCGGGAGGGCCCCTTTGTGCCTCTTCTTCATGCCCTCTCCAGTCTCAGAGTCTTCGGAGAGCAACAAGGACTTGCTCAGTCTGCAAGCCAAGCACAGGATGGGTCAAGGTGGGGGGCTTTCCTCCCTGTGGTCCCCACCAAGCTCAAAAGTGAGGTTAAATGCCTCCTAGGACAGTGGGGATCCTCAGCGGGAGCCAAGTCCACTGTGAAGTGACAGCAGTTTTGACAAGGTTTTCCACCAAACAGGACAGCCAAGGAGCCTTTCTTGCACGCTCTTTGCCACCAGCACAGATGAGGGTGCCTGAAATCAGAGACCTAAAAGGTGGTCTCTGAAAGGAAGTATTTGATGTCTTGAGCAACAGCCACTGAAAAGTACAGATCAGCAGAGGGAAGGATAGACACCTGAGCTGGCCCTGTATGTCTTTTCACACCTCTACTTTCACGGACCCTGTAGGTGCAGAGAGAGATTCCCGAGGCCCAGGGAGGTGCCTCACTGCCCAGACACTTGCTCTGGTTGCTTGGGTGTGAGCAAGGAGGTGGTAAGGAACCGTCACACAGGGTGGCACAGGCAGACAAGGCCACAGCAGGGACTGGCTCGCTCAAAGGACAGGCAACCTGCTTTACAAGCCTGGCCCCTCTGTGAGAGGCATTTGTGATCTGCATCTTCAGTCTCGCTTCGGGATTTGGGGGGAAAGGAGAGGGTAAATAATTAATTAAAAAAAAACACAAAAAATGAAGTGTGTGAGACTTTAAGCACATCTTTCGCTGCTCCCCAGCTGTCTCCAGAAACTAACTGATGGATGGAGAGATCAGTCAACACCTAAAGACCTCTAGAAGCCTCCACTAAAAGCTCTCATATGCCGTCTCCTTCACACTAACTGCTGGCTGAGAATATACCACCACCAAAAGCCACTGACACAGGGCAGCCTCCTCAGCTTCCAGGCATTTCCCCACCCCTCCATCCTCTCTGCTGACCTCCACAGACATCTGAACCAACACCTCAGGCCCTGCACGCTGGCTGAGGGTGCATCTCGGTCTCCCACACCAGGCTGCTCAAGCATTCCTGCGACGCAGGGACATGCACGCGCCAACATGCTCATGCATGCACACATGCACAACTCCATCCACCTCTGGACACCTCCAGCCTGTCCAGCCATCCAAACGAGAGGAGTAAAACACAGAGCCACCGAGAGGACAGATTTTCAGAAGCACATGGGTCAGTGGGAGCTGGGCACCTGAATCTAAGTTGTAGTCTTGAAAGGACATTTGCAAAAATACACAGCAGGCAGGGAGGCAGCTTGGAGGTGCCTTCCCACTGGAGAGACCTGGCCATCTATGAATGGTTAGATGGCCAATGGCGGTGAGATCCAGGCATCCAAATAAGAGCATCTGGACTTGCAAAAGAGAAAAAAGCAGGAGAGAGAAAAATTCAGACACTTGAAAGAGAGAGGTCAGGCGAAACCAACTCCCACTGATTAAGGGAAACAGGACATGAAGACAGCAGAAACACAGCAGAAAAGCCCTATAAAGTAGACAACCTGGAACAGCCCTGCAATTAGCTCTACAGCACCCGCTTGCACCATCCGCTCTCCTGAAAGCACACGAGGACGCGCTCCCTGACACCAAGGGCTCACCTACAGGTCCCTGCCCAGCCGGCTGCTCCGTATCACCTCACCACTGCTCAACTCAGCCTGTCCTACCTGCACCCAACACCACAGACACGTGCTCTACCAGCAGGGAGGGAGGAGGCCGGCACCATATTCCCACTGCAAGGACACACTCAAATGCACACGCTTCCACAACACCACTGCTGCCAGAGACCGGCCTGCCAACACAACGCCATGGCGAGCCCCCACTGCATCCGAGATGCTCTCCCCACGTTAAGACCCTGATGCAGCAACCCTGCCATTTTCCCATCTTCCCCAAATTCCAGCCTTACTTTCCACTCTTGCTGTCACTCTTCCCTCTCTCCTTAATGGGTGACAGAGCGCTTGATCCAAGTTTCCTCTTCCTGGGCCTTCCAGGGCCTCTTCTCGCCAAGCTTCTACTTTTCTCGTCATGCTTTTCCCTTTAAAAAAACCACACGCTTCACTGTTAACCAAGGCAACAAAAAAAAAAAAGCAAAGGAAAAAAAAAGCAAAATCAAATTTTGCAACCAAAAAGAGAAACAAACAGGAAAAAAAAATAAAGCAAATAAATCCAAAAAAGAAGAAAAAGGGAAAAAAAATTAAAAGAAAGCAAGCAAAAACGGGAGCCAACCCAGAACCTTCGCCTGTCACCAAACTGCTAAACTGAGCTGCTGAAGCCAAGGTTGTCTCTAATACGGTCTCCCAGCTGCATTCACCAGTGATCAGGTTGTCGTGTCACATAGCCTAGGAGTGTGCTGTGCAAAGCTCTGGCGGGCCGTACCAGGAGGAGAGGAGAGGAAACAGGGAGGGATGGAGAGCTGTTTTCTCTCCCGGACCGAGAGGCAGTGAAAGTGCCCAGCTAGAAAAAAAAAAAAAGACCGAGTGAGCAGCCTGCCACTTACTCGGAGTCCCTGCGGCGCTGCAGTTTCACCAGCTCCCGCTGTTTCTCCTTGTACCGCCGCTGCAGCTCCGCCAGCCTCATCCTGTAGTCCAGCTCCATCGCATCCATGTTCTCGATGGCCGATTTGATGGAGTACATCTAAGGTGGGGAGGCAAGAGGGGGCAAGAAAGTCAGAACATGTCCAGGCCCCCACCTGGACCAGGGTGGTGCACATTGGGGTGCCCTTGCAACGGCCGAGATCTGCAGCCTGGCAGTCAAGCCCTCCATGCTTACAGTGGAGCAGAGCACCCTCGCCCACAACAAGCACAGTCCTAGAGCGGTACCCGAGTAAAACCAGCACAGCAAAGGTGTTCTGCAGCTTATGCACGGGATGGTATTAGCTCTGAGGGAAAGCAGCCCTAGGAAAGAACCTGCAGGATAAAACAGACCCACGGAGTCTCTTTTCCCCTAGTTAAAAAGACAGATCAAAATATTCCCTGTCTGGAACACTTACTTGCAGGGTACAAAATAATTTGTCAGCCTCTCCTATGGGGAAGAGCCAGCAAAGAAAAAGCAAGGTAAAACCCTCCTGCCTCTATCTTTATTTATCCCCTCCTGCCAAAGCAGTACGAGTTCCTGCTGGCTTTGTATTACAAAACACCACTTCTAGGGCTGCCGAGGGTCCTGCTGAGATCAATGGTGTTGATTCACAAACAAAGGAGGAAGCTAAATTGCGCCACACTGACTCCCGCGCAGCTATGAACGCGACGTGAGGGACACGCCGCCGGCTGGCTTTGCTGAATGCAGAAGGGCAACACAAGCAGGGTGGCAAACTGCGGCTGGACGAGCAAGCTGTGGTGAGAGGATGCACTGTGGCTTTTCAGGCTCAGCCACACTAACACCTACTTACGGGTTCATCTTTCTTCTGCATCCAGCTGTACTTTTTGTTGGGATTCAGCTCTCGAGGCAGACGGATGGTTTTCAGACTTTCCATAAAGGGGGTGGAAAGTACTTCCATGAGCATGTGGGTGCTGGCAGCCAGCAAACTCTCCAGTGTTGGCCGGACAGGGAAACTCTCTGGACCTGCTCAGGACAGAAAAAAAAAGCTATAGAAGTTCACTCTCCATGACTGCTCCTCCAGCATGCACAAGGAGCAGCTGATGTCCCTTGCTGGACCATGGCAGCTCAAGGAGCCTCCCAGCCACCCTCGGCCTGCACTTGAGATCTCCTGTTGTACCCAGCCATGGTGCAACTGGCAGTTCCCATCACGTCTTGCCTCAGGAAGTTACTGGAAGGTGAGATCTTTTCAGGACCTGCCAAGCTCTTGGAAAGCATCATCTGGAGCTACTGGGGCCTCTTGTGCCAAACCCCGACAGACTGTAGACTCAGTGCCTGCCAGAAGGGTGTTACCCTGGCAGCTCTCGGCAAGTGGGGCTCCATTTCCGCTACACATACCACAAACTGTCTAGACATGGCAAGGGCCTTTGGAGGGGGAGAGCAGTACAAAAGCTACACGTAGCTCAGCCTACTGCAACAAAACCCCTGCTCGAACCCCATCCAAAGTATCAGCCACTCCTGCAATTCAGGGCAATGCTCTCCTTGCTGCCTGGTTGAGGTTGCAAGAGATCCTGCTCTGCTCCTCTGCCCTTGCAGAGAGCGCCGGGGCTGTATGCAAGGAGACCCAACCTGGCCCAAGGCTGGCCAGACTGCGCACTCACAACTTACTTTGCATTTCTTGCTTCCTTTTCTCCAGCTCCATCTCTGCAATTTCACTCAGCAAAGTGATCCCTTGCAGGAAGGAGTGCTCCAAGGCCTGGTCAGGTAACACCTCTACCTTCATCTGGGACGGAGTGATGCTGGCGGTAGTCAACAAAGAACAAGCTTGAGGCATTTCTGTGGCAGCCACCAGAGCATTCATCCCAGCCAGCGGGTCGCCCGGCTTGATGTCCAGAGCTGGGATTTGGCAAGAGATTGCCTCTTCCGTGTAGGAAGGGATCTCTGGACCCTGCTCCTCCTCCTCAGGGGACAGGTTGGGAAACTCCCTCCCCCGGGGCGCATCGGCGCTCTGCAGATCCATGGCTACAGAGGCCTCCTCCCGCTGGGATGTCAAGTCCATCTCAGGTGGCTCACTCTCTGTGTGCACAAGCGAACCGTCATAGTCCATGTGCACGGAGCAGGTTTCTGCTCCACTCCCGGTCTCTGCCTGAGCCTCTGCTTCTGCAGGGCAGGCCACAACCTGGTAAGGAGGTGTGCAGCTCTGGAGGTCTTCCTGGTCCTGCTCCATAGCACCCAGGGCTTCGCCTTGATGCAAGAGGAGATTGCAATTGTCCACATTCTGCACTGGGACGGCTGCGGAGGTGGCAATGTTCAGAGTCCCCATGTCCTGCTCACAGATGCCTTCTTGGCTTTCTTCCATCTGCACCTCTGATTTCACCCTCTCTTCCAAGGACTCCTCTTCTGCTTCTGCTTGGATGGGCTCAAGCATTTTGGACGGAGAGAGGTGGATGGGCTTGACCTCTGGGGAAAGCTCCATGTGCTCAGAGCCTTCAGCAGGCAGTGGGACATCAGGAGCCAGGCCATCCGCATCAGATGCTGCGGTGGGCTGGAGGAGGTAGGGATAGTGTCTTCCAAAGGAGGGAGGAAGGGACTGGAATGGATATCCTGGGGGGATCTCTGCAAGACATCAGAAGGGACAGGCTGTGTATTGGCTGGGTCTCCAAAACACCTCTCTCACTAAGACATAGAGAAGGGTTCCCCTCATCTCTAGTCTCTTCCTATTATCAAGCAGTGGCTGCTTCGGGCACCTCTCTCCTGGCCAAGCTGCCACAGGCATCAGCACCCCAGAGGTCCCTTCTGCACCTTTTTCCAGCACTCTCCTGCAACTGGAGAGAGATCTGCCTCTACATCCTTCTCCCACTGAGACTTTAACCGTGGAGGAACCAACCCAGGCTCGACCCAAGGGAAGAAGACCGCCTACAGCCCCAGGAGTCCCTAGGAGGCATCGATCCAAGTCCATCGCACCACCCCTGCTCCTTGCCTCTCCCCTGCCTTTTAGAGGAGCTACATGGTTTTCTCTAGGGGAAGGGATGGAAGCAGGAAAGAGCCAAGGAGAAACAGGGAGGCAGGCACAAACACAACAGGACTCTGCCAAAGCAGGGCTCTCTTACCTGGAAACAAGGCCTGATACGGACCAGCAGCCTCTTTTTCCAGCTCCAGGTCTTTCTTCTCCACAGTCTCAGGTGCCTCTTCTTTTGGAGGGATGGCAGGGGCAGGGGGCGGAGAGGCGGGGGGCGGGCTGGAAGGATGGGAGCTGGGGGTGGCAGGGTAGGAGTAGGCTGGCTGCGAAGGTGGCTCCTCCATCTTTTGGATCACCTCAGCTTTGAGCACAGACACAGGTGAGGCCCTGGGAGAGAGGGGAGGTGGACTCACAGCCTTGCTGTAGGACGTGGAGGCGCTGGGAGACAGCACAGGTGGTTTTCGGTGCACCAGTCCCGGGGTCGAGGAGGAAAGGCCTGATTTGGCACTGTCCAGGCTCCGTTTCGTCACCTTCTCTTCCATATCTGCACGCTGCTCATTCGCCTTCAACCTCTCCTGCGACAACAGCAGAGCAAAACTCAGCATGACATCTCTACCTGCCCCTGGAAAGCGTAGACCTACCACCAAACAAGACCGCGGTCTTAACAAATATGCACTGGAATACAACACACATTCTCCAGTGCAACACTATTTTAAGACCAATCTAATGGAGGGTGATGCTGATCTGTGATAGCTTTCTTTACAAATTCCCACCTCCAGGAGTCATGTGAAGTGTATCTCAGCTTTCACCTGCAACCAGAGCAAACCATTTCCATTTCTAACTCACCAGCCTAGCAAGTACACATGTAAAATGAAGGCTGAAAACCAGGTGACCACCATAAAAATTAAACGGGTGTAAAACACCCAGATGAAAGCTCGTGACTTCCAAAATCATTTGGTGAATGGGAGCTAGCTCCAGGACCCAGTGTGACTGCTGCCAGTACTGCAGCTGCTTCTCTGAGCTGGTCAGGAGGTTTGTTTGGAGGTGAGCAGGGATAAAACCACTCAACTAAACAGAGACATCCCCAGGGAAAGAATCAAGGTCGCACTGCTTCTGGGCAGCTCTCCTGACAGCACTGCTCAACAGCTCAACACCAAACCCCTCCCAAACCTACCCCAACTGCGCAGGATGCACTGAATGCCTCATATCCCAGCGACCAGGGCAGCATCGCTCAATGCAGCCGTACCCTTGAGATACGCTTGCAATACTGGCACAGCAGCTTTTCCCCCCCAGGCACCCCAACTTCAGGCTCATTTCATGTCCAAGCTCCTGAAAACGTACCACGAGCTGGGCGCTCCTCTGTAGCTCCATGGCATGGGCCGCTTGCTGCTGCAGGATGTACAGCTCATGCTGCCGCAGCAGCTGCTGATGGGAGAGGAGCTGGAGCTGATGAGCGTGCTGGAGGGAGCTCCTGGTCGGGGGGTACATGGCGGGCCACAGCGGGGGCGCCCGGTCCATCAGCTCCGCTGAGGAATGAGCAGAGATGCAGTCAGGGAAGCAGGAGGGTGGGGATGGCTGGAGTATTCAGGATTGCTCAGGGCAAGTGTCTCTACCCCAGTCCCCGGGGTGTGGGGGATGCCGATCATCAGGCTATGCAGAAACGCAACCAGAAATGCAGAGGGGCAAGGGTGCCGTCTTCCCCTCAGCAGCCCCACTCCCACCACCCCATGGGTTCTGGGGCCGTCTGACTTGCTTTGCTCTCTAGACACCCTTACTCTGACTGTCCCTGGCTAAGCTCACAAGTAATTTCTCCCATCCAAGGACCCAAACTCAATGGGGTCCTGCAGGGGGCAAGGAGCCACTGCTGAAGACTACACGTTTCCATCTCCAAAGCATACGTAACAAGAGGTCAGGTCACGCCCACCCTTGAGCTATGGCTGCTTATCCTATCCAGCCCCCTCCAAAGCCTGTTTCCTCCAGAGCTGCCACAGTGGGGTCCTCAGGGACGCGCTCACATCCTTACCGAAGTGTGGCAAGTGCTCACTGGGGATCACAACAAGCTGCCCCGACTGTGGGTCTCTGGCGAACTGGTAGGCGGAAGGGAGAGCTCCCCCCATGGCAGGGGGGAAGCCTGGAGTCATGCCCTGGTGCAGGGAAGGGTGACCAAGTCCTGGAAGAAAAAACACCACAGTTGCAACTCAAGGGATGTAGGCAGCTCCTACCCACACAAGAAGTCATCCACCGTTTGACTGCTCCAAAATACCTCCTTCCCTTTCCCCTCCCTGGAATGCATCGGTGTGAACAGCCCACGGACACATCGCTCCCTCCCAGGGCACTCACCATAGGGATGGCCGGCCAGCCACATGGAGGGGCTCCCCGTCCTGGGGAGCCAGGGGTGGGCTGCCAAGTGCGAAGCTGGGTCTGCAGACCAGCGCCCGGAGCCCGTCAAGGCTGGGCCTCCCGTCACCATGAGGTTGGAGTTCAAACCATTTGTGGCACAGCCGGAGGGGTGTATCCGGGCAAAATCTGCCAGCTCCTTGCTCTCTCTGGTGATGAGGGAGGCGAAAGAGAGAGAGAGAGAGAGACAGAGAGAGAAGGTTTGAGTGCTGCAGGTTACTGCGCGGCCAGAGGAGCCGAGGGGTACGGAGCAGCCTGCCGAGCGACTGTGTTTGCAAAGCAGAGTCAGCCACTCAAGGAGAGCTGTGATGGAGGTGGTTAACATCATGTCCGGAACATAACATCCCATCTCCCCCTCCCTTTGGAGCAGGCATGGACTGGCAGCAGTCTATTAGGATTGCTCTGCTGCAGATTCAGGATCTGCCTACAACCCCATGGTACCCCACGCAGTGCTCCTCTCCGCACCAGCAGGGCTGGTGCCAGCAGCTACACCAGGATGGATGCAACCCTGTCCCCAAGCACGGCTTGTGGCACCGTGGCAAGAGACCCCATCCCTCTCCTACCCTCACCTGAGGAGCTTCTCCTGATCCCGCTCCAAGCGCCCTGCCAGGAGGTGGCTGTCCCGGTGGCGGCTCCTCTCATCCGCGCAGTCATCTTCTGAGCGTCCATGCCCTAGAAGACAACCCAGCACCATCAGATATGAGAAACAGTCTGGGGAAAGCTATCCCCTGTCCTCTGGGCATGGAGAGGCAGTACCCTGGGAGCCAGCACACCCAAACCCCATTGTCCCCAAGACTGTATCAGGCTCAAGCCCTAAAAGACAGGGTAAGGCTGTCTATCCAATCAAGATATTCTCCCTAAGGTGGCTCCTGGAAGCACCCAGCTGCATGTGGTTTGAGGTACATGTCTCCAAGCCATCAAGGGACCCACTCCACAGGTCAGGTCGGTCTCCCAGGAGAGGACAGCCACCAGCTTGGGAGCAACAGGACCAACAGGACCTTTTTTGCTGAAGGACGGTGGCAGATTTCCCATCTCAGAAGGAGACAAGGCCCAGCTAAATACATGGTCATGTTTAGCACATCTCACAGCTGGGGATGGGTGGATTTTATCTCTGCACCTTCTGAAGCACCTTTTGTTCTTGTAAACCAGTCTGGGAGCACCGGGTATGCTCTGAATCCCTGTCCTGCAACAAGCAAAATCAACACTACAGACCCTCACAAAACCAGCGTGCTCCTTTCTGCAATTCAACCCGTTAGAGGGAATCTGCATTTTCCCCCGAGCCATGCAACAAGAAAGGGTCTGGTGAGGCAGAGGCACATATGGCAGATGAGGGCAAGAGTCCAAAAAAAGGTGGCTGGATGTTTGGCTTGAGAAACAGCTTGTCCAGAATCAAACCAGCGCTTGCAAACACAGCCCAGCATGGTAGCAGCCACGTCTGCAAGGGGTTAGAAAGCACGTTCACAGGAGCCACCAGCTATCGGGGCCACCCTTCCCTTATTTTATCCAAGGTCTTCACCCCAGCTGCCTGAGTTTAGGCTTTTCCCTCCTTTTTTCCCTAGCTTCTTTCTTGCATATGCATTTTTTCCACAATTCCCCGTTGCCCCTCTCCGTGTTATGCTTTGGTGACAAGATCTGCTCCTAAATCGCAGCCCTGCTTGCAGTGAGCTGCCAGCCAGTCTAACGGGACCAGAAGGAAGGTGTTTGCTTCCCCCCCCGCCTCCCCCAGCTCTAGGTGCCAGCACATTCCCTGCCCCGGCCACGCTCTGCACCCCGCAGGGCTCAGCGGCGCAGCACGGCCTCGCACGGCTGCACCCTGGGTCCCCAACAGCCCTTTCCAGGGTCCTCGCTCTCCCGTCTGGATAAGGTTTGGCACACAGGGAAGCATCTCGGAACATCAAGTCTATTTTGCTGACAGGCAGTCTTTTCAAGGAGGGCTCCGCTGTGTATTCCCACAAACCTGGACAGCCCGTGGGTTTTTTGCTGTCAAGTCTCCAATTCCCTCAGCTTTTACTGTCAGAAGGAATCCAGGAACAAGACAACATCTCTCCCGGCTCCTCTCCCCAAGGCTCCTTCCATGGGCTTCAAGCAGAAAGCGAAGATGCTTTAAAACCTGGCACACACCTCTCCCTCCCGAAGGACTTTCCAGTGTCACCACATTTCCCTTGCAGCCTGCCAGGACACCGTGTGCAGTGGCTGTCCCCATCCAGCCCCTCCTCGACTCGCCGAATGACACCCTATGCAGCCTCCGTGGCTCAGTTTTACTACCCAGCCTCCGTGGCAGGAGGCACTGGGGCTCGCGAATCCCTCTGGAGCCCCAGCATCCCTCCCTGCCTCTCCACCAGCACCCCCACTCAAACACAAATCCCTTTTTCCCCCCTGAGCCCAGGTTGCTCACACCTTTGGAGCCCCTTTTCCTATTTATTTTCCCCGATCGATGCCCAACTGCTTCTTTGGTGTCAGCGACATGGAGCAAGCCCTTGGTTAACTTGCAGCCCTCCTCCCCTCCTTGGCACAAGGTGAACTGACACCCCCCCTCCCTCCCAGCCTTTTATTAGAAACATATTATTTTGTTATTTTACCTCCGCTCCTCCCTCTCCCATCTCCATTACTTGCGCTTCGTTATTTATAGATGGGCTTATCATCTTTTTCTCATCCCCCACCCAAACACACACACTTTCTTATTTGTCTAATTCCCGCCAAGCCCCCACTCTGCCGACAGGACGTCCCTTTTCTGTACAGACCGATGATTGTCCGGACAGTGAATGATCATTTTGTCTATATATATGAACATGACGCACGGACCGCATAGAAAAATTCAATCAGTTATGCACGGAGGAAAGGCTTAGGTCCGTTTCCTTGACAACCAATGCCCAGCACTAAATACTTGCATTTTACTTGCCAAATACTACAGATTAGCCAACTAAAGCCTGCTTTCTCCTTCTTAAAAGGTCTAAACATTCAAGCACCGTCCACTCAGCGCAAGCAAGCTAATGTTATTAGGCGAATATCTCCTGGCACACAAAGCGGGGGCAGCATTTGGGGGGCGAGAGGAGGAGAAAAGCAGTCTTGTTTTCTGTCTGAAAGCCAACTGCATCACTTAGCAACGAGCCCAGAGGCCTGCCAGAATTCAACCCTTGTTTGCAGCCTTTTAGTTCGGCTCAGTAAATTACATTTAACGCAAGCTGGGAGGGTCTGGGATGATTGAACGGCTGAACAAACAGCTCCCTGTGTTGCCCACGAGGTCCTCGGTCAGCTCCCGCCCGGCTGTGGGGAGGGCGACAGGAGGCGATGGGAACGGGGAGAGGAGCTGCCGGCTGGGAGAAACCGCCTCTCGCCGCCGAGGTTTGGGAGAGGGGGGGAAAAAGGCAGAAAAATGGGAAAGGCAAAGGCTAAAGATGGAAAGCCAACGTTGCTCGCTGGCCACTCGCTTTGACGTCATTCCTTGGCATGGCAGAGCCAAGCTCTCCCCGTGTTGGGCAGCCCCCAGGCGTTATCTTGCTACACAAGCCACGCAGAGCACCAAAAAGCTCGCCGGAGCCATCCCCCTCCTGCCAGCACCATGGCTTAAATCAAAACCATGAGCTTAAAACACCAGCACAAAAGTGGATTAAGGGGTTTCTCTGTCAATCCCTTTGCTAACGGGGATCAAACGCGTGGAGAGGAGTTGTCCCTGGAGGTGGACAAAAGGGATGGAAGAGGGGAACGGGGACACAGTCCTGCATGGGGAGTCTCAGTCCCTGCTGTGGTTTACATGCCCTTGGCTGGGAAGGGGAGGCAAAGGGAGCTGAGGATGCCAAACTCAGTTCATGCCACACAGCCTGCACTGGGTGGCTGCTCTCCCCAGGAAACAGACCCCACAGAGAAGTCCCCAGACAGGTCTGGGGAACCTACCTTTGATGCTGCTGAGAGACAGCGAGCGATCCCGGTCTGCCAAGCTGGGGCCCAGTTTGCTGCTGCTGCTGCTGCTGTTGTCCTTCTGCCGGGCCACGGCCACGGCAATGCCGACAGGCAAGTGCCTAACCTCCACCTCACCCTGGGAGCCGATGCTCTCGCGGCCAAAGGATTTGGCACTCTCAGGTCTCTCAGGGTCCCTCTTCAGCTGCTTCGCTGGCTGCTGCGACAGCAGCTGCTGCACCTTGGAGGTGCCCAGCTGCGAAGAGTCCAACTTCATGTTGCCCAAACCGCCGAAGGGGCTCTTCTTGCCGCAGCTCTGCCGGGATGCAGTCTCCTTGGCAAAGCTGCCGCTGTACTTGATGAGGCTCTGCATGGCTGAGCCTTCGCCGTGGGATGCGGGGTGGAGAACATCTGTGGCTCCCCGTGAGCCCACCACCGAGGACCGTGGCAAGCCGCTGGGGTCAAGGTAGACCTTCTTGGCTTCCTCCTCCACCCGGGTGACGTGGTTGTGCTGCGCGGCCAGCACCGCCATCTGCGTGGTGGCAAAGTTGCCCATCTCAAAGGGCTTCCACTTCTGTTCGGGCGGTTTCAGCTGACCGTGGTCCAGATGCTGCCGGGAGGAGTCCAAAGTGCCGTAGACTTTTGCCGCTTCTTTGGAGCTGGATCGCTGGAAGCGATCCCGCTCGCAGGAGCGATGCTCTGCCTCTGGACTTGGCTTCAGCAAGTCCTTGGAGGCCAGGAACTCCCTGCTCTCCGGAGAGCCCAGCCCTGGACGGTTGAGGAAAGGCTCCGAAGTGACCTGTCTCTTGAGCGCCATGGAGTTCGCCCTGATTACGGAGCCCTTCTCCCGCAGAGCCTCCATCCTTTTGGCATCGCTGTGGCAAGAAAAGTCCTGGGACAAGAGCGTGCGGGAGGCATCCGCGAGGCACCGCTCCGTGGGCGACTGCAGCACCCCCACCTTGCCAAGGTCCTTGTCCTTCACCTTGTTGTCGCGGGCCTGCGAGGCGATTTGGATGGGCCCGCTCCTCTCATCGTAGGCTTCGACCGAAGGCACGAAGGTGGGGGCGATGACTTTGTGCTCCCTCCCCAGCTCCTTGGCCGGCGGGAAGATGGTGTACATGCTGGAATGGACGGGCTGCGGAGGGAATGTCGTGGCCGGCGTCATCTTCCCCGGCTGCGAGGGGTGCGGGGATGGGCAGCTGCAGGAGACGTGCAAAGCACCCACGGAGGGCAGGAGGGGCTCCCCCCGCTTCAGCCTCTCGGCGTGGGCATGCGCGGAAGGCCTCATGTTCTCATCGTGCCGAGCGGGATCCTTGGCACAGCGATCCTGCTCGGCACCCAGGACCTTCAGCATGGGGTCCCCGCCGCCATTGCAGTTGCTGAGGGATGAGCTCTGCAGCGGATTCTTGGACTTGGGTTCCCCGCTACCCGCACCCCGATTTGGCATGTGCTCTGCCAGGAACGGTGAGAGACGCTCGCCGACCTTCACCGCCTTCTCCACCACGCTCACTTTCCGGTCGCTGTCGGGCTTGGTGTCCTGTGTGAGGTCTACCACGCTGCGGGGCCGGGGCTCCTCCTTTGGCTTGCCCTCCTTCTTGGGAAAGGGCAGGGACAGATCGCTCCGGCATGCCCGCTCCTTCCCACCAGGGTCTTTCAGGCCTTCTTTCGAGCTTTTGTGCAGTTGCCCGAGGTCCTTCTCCCGGAGCAAAGTGCTCGATGTGTGGTTGCCCGTGGTCCTCGAGAGGGGAGGCTGCGGGTGCAGAGCGGACTGGCCTGCATGGCTGGACAGGTAGAACCCATCTGCAGAGCAAAACCAAACAAGATTACCACGGGCCTCCAACCTACACAGAGGCAGGCGAAAGGTGGCAAACCGGGAGGGAACAGGTTTCAAGGATGTCTCAGACACGGCCAGGAAGGACCAGGGCAAAGGAGACCTGGCAGGCACCTGCACGTGGCCCAGGTGGGGACGCAGGACAGCCCCGTCTCTGCTGCACGCTGAGCCTTGCGATGCTGCAGCACGTGGGGGCTTCAAGGAGGGACCTGGCCGGGTCCCTACAGCACAGCCACATCCAAGACCGTGGTACTGCTGAAACCAGGGAACATCCCTGGATGATAAGCCCAGGAGGTGCCTGCTCTTCACCCTCACCATCCCAGCACCCAGCAGCCAACCAAGCCCCAAGGACAGGGCGAGAACCCAGAGGTGACCAAGGGAAGGGTGAGTGGGGACCCAGACTCACCTTTCTGCGACTCAAAGAGGCTGTGCTGACCCAGCTGGGCCAGGAGAGGACTGCCGGCGCTGGGGGGCTCGAGGTGGCTCAGGGGAATGTACGACGGGTAGAGCCCGTTAGGCAGATGGGAAAAGCCTGCAGAAAATGGGAAACAGAAGAGGGAAACATGTTTCAGCCCGAGCAGCACGCTGCCTTGGAACGAGCCCCGCAGGAGCACAGACTGTTGTGGCTGTCGGTCCCTCGCACGCCAGGAGCGGAGGCTGCAAGGACGCGCGTGGCAACGCACACAGCGTGCCGTGGGGTCCCTGTTTTAGGTAGCCCACTGCGGGTCCCCCAGCTCGCCCCTTGCACCTCTGCGGGACTAACTTTGCAACCGGTGGGCTGCAAATGGAGCACGCTTCTTTCTGAGCAGACCCTTAAACCTGCAGGCGAAACGACCGAACTACCTGGCCGATAAGCTGTTTTATCACAAGTACAGCAACCTGGGAGGTGAGGGCACTCCGCGACGCGTGTCCCAAGCAGCCATAAGATCCTCTTGCCAGCACAGCTTTGCCAACACAGCCCATCCCCGTGGCAGTTGCCCAGCACCAGGTAGGGGCTTTGGGGAAACCGCGAGAGCATCCTCCACAGCAGCTCACACAAAGCATCGTTTCACGTACCCAAAAGCAGCATCTTCTCCCAGAGGAAGGCAAAACAGAGAAGAAAAACCTGTTGCCTCCCCACGAGCTGCTACAAAGGCAGAGTGCCCCCAGGGCCCAACTGCCA
Source organism: Ibidorhyncha struthersii (assembly GCA_013398815.1). Lineage (NCBI taxonomy): Eukaryota > Metazoa > Chordata > Aves > Charadriiformes > Charadriidae > Ibidorhyncha > Ibidorhyncha struthersii. The sequence continues at coordinate 13,686 of VZSZ01010901.1, read as the reverse complement.
GCAGTCTGGATTATGTCCTGGACACTGGGGCCTCCTCCAAGAGTGGGGCCCCCCGCAACGTCCTCATGCAAATAATCATCAGCAGCATTTCATCAGTGAATACAATCACCGTAATAGTGGTAATGACACAAGCTCGTGGCTACAGGCATCAATCCTTCTGCAACACTGCCACCAAACGGCACCCGTGCAATACTACAAACTCCAACACTGCAAGAACCAGCTACCCAGTTGGTGCCATCATTTAAAAAACGATTAAAAGCCATCAGGAGAGCCTAAGGGGCCAGTCAAGACCTCTGCAATCCTCCCCCCCTTCCCCTCAGACCCCATTAGCAACCAACTTCCCCAAAATTCAATGATGCCACTGAAAGCAACCAGGCAAGGAGTCTGTCAAGAGTCCAGCATCCAACTGGATCAAAACAACATCACACCAAAACCCAACAGGAGACAGAAGTTCAGTCCCCGAAGCTGCACGTGGAGCACCATCTGCGAGAGCTAGTCAATATTTCACATTATTTAGACAGCCGGAATCTCTTTCGTGTACATGTTTGCATCCCAGCACATGTGCTTCACCAACGCGGTGCTCCGCGCAGCTCCTGGCCTAGATCCACCACCCGACAGCTCCCGGCGGCATCACCCCCCCATGCCAACTCTCCAGAGGCAGGACCAGGGGAGCTGTTGTGCCTGTGAAGTTCAACGCCGAGCCTGTTCCCAGCAGGTAAAATTTGCCATTTAATCTCATGCAGGGTGCTGCAAAGGCAGCACGCACATTCACACCTCCCCTTAGTAACCCCAAAACCTTCACACTGGAGCATTTCCAAACACACTTTCTTATTCCAGGGCTGGAGAGCGCTGGGTAGCACCCAGGGCCACGCACCCTGGCTTTGCCGTGAGCAGCTCCATTCCACCGCATGTTTTCCCTCAGCCGCGCCACCTCCACCACGCAGCTCCGGCAGGGCTGGGCTGGCGACGAGCCAGCATCTGGAGCAGGAGCGACACATTTCCGAGGGAACGCCAGTCCCATCTGGCAGAGCACATGGCTGCAGCAAGGCAAACCCCCTGGAGCCCCCCACGCCACACCAGCCCGGCAGCCCCAGCCCCGGCCATCCCCACATGAGCCCTTTTTCCCAGCCAGACCTCGATCCCAGCTGCAGCCGCTCCGGCAGACGAGAGCACCGGCATGGAGATTGCAGCGAGACACATGTGCAGATGCCCACGGCACTTCCCGGTCTGCACATGGTGCAAGGACATGAAGCCACCTGCAGAGCCCCAGGAAGGGGACACAATCCAGCTCTGTCATGCAGCACGGGGACACGGGCACACAGCTTAAGCTACTGGTACCCAAGGAGGCATTTTGGCACCAGTTACACTCCTGGTCCTACTGGGGCAGGTCCCTGCATGCAGCATCTTATCCTGCCCAGGGATAACACAGGGTCGGTCCCAACCCCAAATGCTCTGGGGTTTCCCCCACAATCAGCATTATCACATCCCACCGCTGGGTTCCAGCCTCAGCCCAGGGCTGCTGGAGGAGGAAGAGGAGTGGGAAGGTCGGCCCAAAGAACGAGGGGATGAGGAACTGTGGGATGACAGCGGCTAAAGGGCAGACAAACTGTCATAGAATCATAGAGTAGTTTGGGTTGTAAGGGACCTACAGAGGCCATCTAAGTCAAACCCTCCCTTGCAATGAGCAGGGACTTCTTCAACTAGAGCAGGTTGCTCAGAGCCCCGTCCCACCTGACCTTGGATTTTTCCAGGGATGGGGCATCTCCCACCTCTCTGGGCACTCCTCTCACAACTGTCCCTGCTGAAAAGTTTGTCCTCATCTTTCCTGTAGGCCCCCTTTAGGTATTGAAAGGCCACAATAAGGTCTCCCCAGAGCCTTCTCTTCTCCAGGCTGACCAACCCCAACTCTCTCAGCCTGTCCTTACAGCAGAGGTGCTCCAGCCCTCTCATCGTTTTTGTGGCCCTCCTCTGGACCCTCTCCAACTGTCGCAGAGGTTTTCCAGCAGCTGTGCTGCAGCTGGGAACAGAGCGGTAACAAGCGGCTCCGTGTGCAGTCCAAGCCTGGGGACAGGTTCAGGTGAACAGGCTGGAGACCCTGCAGGGCAGCGTCACCACCCCAGCTGGGAAGCAGCAGCAGAACCAAGCTGATGCCACCAGCCAAACCTCAAAGCCACCTCGCGCTGGGCCAGTGCCTCCAGCGAGCCACGGCAGCAGTGCTGTTCCTGGGAGAGGCATAATCCCAGCGTGAGGGCTCGAAGTCCATCTCAAAGCTTTGCAGGTGGGAACTGAAGCACGGGCAGGTGCAAGGACCTGCCTGCATCACCCAGCAGCAAAACCAGAGAGCCACCTGAACCCCAGCCTCCGGTTTACCAGCAACACTGTTTTCCCTTCCTAAATGCCCGGAGGGAGAAGCTGCCCAGGCTGTATTTACCTGCCCCCGTTCCCTGCCAGGAACCAGAGCCGGGACAGGGAGGAGGGATGTGAGCCACAGCCTTCCTGGGGATGAACCCGATGCAAATCCAACCTCGAGGCACTGCCCGAGCATCCCTTCCTCCATACGGCCCTCCAGCAGCAATGCTGACGGGCCGGCGTAAGACTCGCACACAGCCCGAAACCTGCTGCCCCGCTCCCCTAGGCAGGACCTGGAGGTGATGCTGCTCCTTCATCCACTAAATAGCTGCATTTGCAGGAGGCGGCCGCGGGCAAGTCGCTCCCTCCTTGGATCTCCGTGCCAGAAAGCGATGCCAAAGGGAGAAACACTACCGCAGTGAGCAACGCACAGCTCACCCCAACCATGGGCTTCTGCCAGGAGAAAGGGAGGGGAAAGGGGGAAACCACAACCATCTCCATCTGCCCGGGGCCAGAGCGTTTGCTGAACCAGCGCAAGAACGGCTTCGCCCAGGGACACGCCGACAGGTCTGGGCAGGCTGAGCCACGCTCCTCCGGCCGACTGCTGGCCCGGAGGCGGGCTGGCAGCACGGCGAGGGCAGGGAGCTGCGAGTCGGCAGCGCTGCCAGCACCAGACCGGCTGCACCCCCCCATTCCCCTCCCTGCCATGCTGTGCCAAACGCGCCCATCAGCACGGCCTCTGGACGCCTGGGAAAGGCACCACCAACACAAATCCCACGCAGGTACTTTGCCGACGATCCAAAGCACGCCCGGCTCAGAGGGTAAAAGGGTTTAAGGGGCACAGAGATCGTCCCTCAAGACACCTTAACCCTGCGGGAAGGAGACAGCCGGCAGCCAAAATGCAGGTCCCTGCTCGGCGCCCCCTGCGATGCTCCAGTGGGTGCAGTGGATGGGCACGGAGCGGGGACCCACACCCGTCACCCACTTCCCAGCTCCAAAATGGGCTGGTAAAATGTACCTGCTTTGCACAACTGAGACATAAATCACTAAGGGCTGTTACTAGAGGAACTTGGTGGGTGCAGATGTGTCAGCCCAGTTGAAAACATCTCCTTCATCTTCGCTCAGCTCTCCAAAACGGCACGGGGCAGGGGGGAAGAGGTATGGCTGGGTGACTCACCACCGAGAGGGGATGTGACTGATGGGGAGATGAGATACCAGTGACCGCACAAACCACACACCAAACGTCTGGAGGCCGGAGGTCACGCCGGGGGAAGCGGGAGGGAAATGGGGCCCACGTGCTCAGCCCGCTCGGGGTTTGCCAAAAGCGCCCGGGGAGGAGAGAGCCGCCAGAAAACACCGCCTGGCCAAGGTGGCAAAGGCGGGCAGGTGGACTTGTCCGCAGCTGTAGTTTTTAACCTGCAGGTTCCCTCCATCTCAGCCCCCGCTGGTCCCCAGGACTGAAATCCAGCCCCAGCCAGACGAGTCGGCCAAGCCTGGGTTGTGAAAGAGCTGGGCAGGAGGGGGACACGTTGGAGGTGAACGCATCTCCCCCCGTGGACACGGCTCCAGCCGACGAGCCAGGCTACATGCCTGATGCGACGCGTGTGAGTGTGTGCCAGCGCTGGAAAAGCTGCTCCACCCCAGCCCGGCTGCAGGCCACCGGCAGCACCTTCACAGCATCCCCACGCTGCCCTCCATGCCGGCTGGCGATCCGGTGCAGAGGTGACAAGTGACTCGGGCACCCACGGAGGGCCGAGGACAGCAAGCGGGAGCCACGCAGAGACACCACTCAACAGGGAATTCACTCCCCACGCTGCCAGTCCAGCTCTGTGTTTTCCAAACCGGGGAGAAGCAGCAGCCGCAAAGTCTCTGCTCCTGCCCAGGAACGGCTCTGCGGTCCCTGCCGTCACCTTGAAGGGAATCACACAACAGGACACAGCGGTGTGACAGCCCTGGTGGCCCAGATGGGCAAGCAGGTGGCAACATGCAATGCCAGTCATGAAGTGCACCCCAAAGCTGAGCTCCGGGCACGAGCCCTCTCTGCCCAAAAAGCCGCAGCCCCGTCACCGGAAAACCCACAGCCTCTGGCACCCCGGGAGAGGTGAAGTAACTCTCCTCCATCAGCCCCGTCTGCCCGTTAGGGGTTTCTGCCACTTATGAAATATTTCCAACCGCCGGCATCTCACCCCCCTCCTCCCCGGGCCGTGATGGACGGACACACTGCCAGGAAGCAGGATGGTGCTGCGCAAGGGGCTGCGGCCACAGAGGGGCCCGAACTGACAAGTTTGGCCCTACCACCCTTCCAGTCTGAGCCCAGAGGGGCCGGGAAACACAGCGGCGAGGGTCTGGGTTTCTTTCCACTGGATGGTTTCAAGGCTGGGCAGCCGAGGGAGATTTGCAGCCCCGTGGCAGCCGGGGTCTCTGCTGGCTGCAGGGCTCTGGCACAGAGCAGGAGCCGCAGCCGCCCTTGGCCGGCAGCGCAGTCACCTCCTCCCCAGTCCGGCTCGCAGGCAGCCAACTGGGACACCAGTCCACGCCACGAACGGCTGGATAAACACTCACATCCTCACGAGTCCCCTTTCCCTGGCAGGGAAGGAGGAGAACAGGGAGAGGTCCAAGCACAGCGAGTACCCACCGGCTGCCAGCCCCCATGGGGCCCCCTCCCACCGCCGGCTGCCCGTGCTCACCATCATCGGCGCATCCCTGATCCTCTCCCTGCAGGAGCAGCAGCTTCCCAGGGGAGACATTCTTTTAGGGTCCCGTCCTCCCCATCCAGCACACACACCCCCCATCTCTGCCCCATGACACAGGGGCACGCAGCACGGCCAGGCGCGGCCGCAGCTATTTCTCATGCACACAGTTGTAGCCGCAAACAGCTGAGAGCCGGGAGTGCCGACAGCGTGAATCTTTGCCACCCTCCTCCCCTGTCTGCTAGGGCGGCTCTGGTGACACCCCAAGCACCGGAGCTGCCTTGACTCCGTGCCATGCACGAGACGGCAGCGATACGAACCCCCGAACACACTGGGCTGAAACCAAAAGCCCCCAGATCAAATGTGCCTGGACCGCAGTGCTGGGACGGTCCCTGTCCCCACAGCCCCGAGCCGCTGTCGCAACCCACCACCCTCCACCCCAAAAACCCAACTCTGTTGTTATTTACACCCGGTGCCACCGGGCTGGCAGCTGCTTCAAAGCCTTAATTTACAGCCTCAATTCTCCGTGTCCCCTGAAGGCCTTCGATCTCATCCCCCGGATCCAGAGCAGCCAGATCAATTTAACTCCTCGGTTAATCTTCTAAGGGCCCCGGCGCGCTCAGAGACAGCGTCCTCCAGCGGGGGGTCCACGCTCCCGGCCTTTGCCGGCTCATACACCGCCATGCTGCTTTCCTTCAGCTGCAAAATCACTCCTTTAAAAGCCAAGGCGAGTTCCCCCCCCCAGCTCAGTGCAGCTCTCTATTGTTTCTTTTAATTTTCTTCCACGGTGGAATCTGTGTCCAGGCTGCTTTATTTTTAAGTGGCTCTTGCTCAATATTTACTACTGCCCGTGGCTGCGTCAGCATAGGAACACCGCGCACTCCCGCCACGTTTCCGAGGAGCGCTCCCGCAGACATCACCCCGTACCGATGCTGTGCCATGATTTTCGCGCCGTGCTACCCTCGCAGTGAATCACTGCGCTGCCGGTGTCCCCCCCTGCAGCAGCCAAGGCACACCAGAGGGCAGGGGTTGCCTGCCTCCGTGGAAAAAAATATCATCAGCTGAGCCCTGCCGCTCACCTCCTCTTCACCCGGGAGCTGGAACAGCCCCAACGCCCCGGAGATGGCGGAGGAGGAGAAAATGGGAAGAAGTGGCTGGAAGCACTCAAGGGATCAGTGCTCGTGCCCCGGCTCTGCCCCCGGCGTCCTGCAGACTCAGCTTCCACCACACGACAAAGCAAATGCAACCCGAGGTACAGGAACGCTTCAGGGCTCGGAGCCACAGGAGGACACCGATGAGATGCCCTGAAGATCTACCATGAGGTCGCCCACCAGCTCCCTGCTTACTGCGGGCGCAGACAGGCACAGTGATGGGGGAGGGCAGCCAGAAGCCACCCAGGTGGGGACACGAATCCCTCTGGCAGAGGGAAGTTGGCTTCTCCTCCCGCTGGAGGGGTCAGGATGGAAACCGCCCCACTGGGACTCTTGAGGTGATGCGCAGCCGGTCTGCACAGCCTGAAACACGTGGTCTGGGAAGCGCCGACCCAGTCCCATGTTAGTCCTGACGCACAAACACTCCAACTTGTGTCAACGCTCCTGGGTCACTGTTGGCTGCTACAGCAGAAGCTTCTCCTCTGCGTCCCCAGCCTGAAATCCCCCCACAAGTCAGATGTCTCTCCCTTTCCGCTGGCATAATTAAACCTCACACCCCAACGGGGGTCCACCAAAACCTCCAGGTGCTCACTACACAACCGCAGAGCTTTCCTCAAATAGTGAGGAGCGACTCGGTGGGCTCTTTAGCTCCACATTTACTAAGATGCTGTATGGAAATGAAAAAAATAGTAATTTTTACTCTCAAACCGATTAGCAGAATCCCCAGGAATGCAGAACCTGGCTGCTAGCTTGAAGCCTCGCCTTCCTCTTCTGATTTTCTAGGATGGCATCAAAACGTCTTTGCTCTGGTCCATCCTTCACCACGGTGAAGGCCCTCCAGCTGCTGGTGGCCAGCGCAGGGGTCCCAGGGCTGACTCCGCTCCTGGCACTGGGCGCGCGCTTTCATTGCAGGTGCTTCCTCTCCTTCCTAAGCACAGCAATTTAACCCACCCCATTTTTTTAATTTCTTTCTTTTTTTAACATCACCCAAACTCCGTGCAGAAGATGTGATGCAAAGAGGTGAGCCCCGGCTCCCCGCGGCCGAGCTCTGCCCGTGCAATTAACCCAGGGACACCCACGCGCCGGCTCTGAGCCGCTGTCCCGTGCCTTCATCAGAAAAGAGCTCGTTACCCTTCGCTGCCAGAGCCAGGAGAGCTACAGGCACTGGGGGTGGGGTGGGGGGGAGTTCTTGTGGGATGGCACGGGTGCTGGTCCCCGCATCACCTGCACCGAGCGCCTGCCAGCAGCAATTAAATCAACCTTCAAAGAGAGATCCCAGCTTTCCCAGCGCCATTAGCCGTGCCCTGGAGGGAACACGGTCTATTTTCAGCCACAATGACTTAAGACCAGGTCACCAGCAGGTTAAATAGGACTGCGCAGCATTATCTCCCTGCCCTCCCATTGAGAAATTAAACACCGCTGCGTGATGGGCAGCAGNCCTGCCCTCTCCTCCCCTCGGCTTCCCATCGCTGGCCGTGGCCACCCACCCCCCTGGCTGCCTTCCCTCTGTGGGGTGGTGGGCCACCGTGGGATCGTCCCCCCGGTTTGTCCCTGCCTGTCCTGAGGGGTCGCAGCCAGGACGGTCCCCACCGTGCCCATGCCCAGGCGTGCTGGAAGGAGCCTCAGCACCCCCCATTCTGCACCCCAAGCCCACACAGTGCCAGCCTGGGGCTGCTCATCTCGCCCCCTCCTTCAGAAATCAGGTGGCCCGACATCAAGTCCCCAAGCTGGGGACCGCCCCAAGCCATGGGTTTCACCAGGGCCACCAGAGAGGTGGCATCTCCCTGCTGCAGCTCCAGCTCCATCCACTTTGCTGGGAGAGCTGCCACCAAAACCCAACCAGCCACCCCACCACTAACATCTGGCGGGGAGGTGGCAGCTGGACGCGGGTTTGTTTTGCCTCCCAGGCCCCCGCCAGGCGCAGTCAGCACGAGCCGGGATGACTCAAAGCCCTGGGAGACGCGTGCTCCGTCGCTGCTTATTTTAAACCTTCTTGTTTGCAAAGCGGCTGCCATGGCTCAGCGCCTCCCGGGGAGCCTCGCAAAGGGGGGGTGGCACTGCAAGGGGAAACTGAGGCACAGAGGGGCACAGCACCCCGATCAGACCTGAACGCCCCAACACCAAGGTCCGCGCGCTCAGCAAGCAGCCAGTAACCAATGCACGAAACAGGGGTCCAGGCGGCGAGAGGGGACTGGCTCCAAGAGACATCCCCGGGCTGGAGCGAGGACATCGCCAATGCCCCCACCGAGTCCGATCGGCTCCTGCTGCATGTCTCCTGTACCGCTCCGTGTGCCAGGGGGGTGAACGCATGCCTCTCCCAGAGCCCAGCGCTGACCGCCACGGCGTCTGCAGGGACCAAAACCACGCTGGGGAGAAATTCAGCAACGGGCTGCAGACATCTGGGGGTGGAAGAATGAGATCTGCAGACGGAGCACGATCCCATAAGCCTCTTTTCCTTAGGAAACCAGGCTCAAAAGTTCAGCCATCGCATTCAGCCCTTTTTCCGCCCAGAGGCTCCCACCCTCCCCGCATCCTCCCGAATATCAGCCCACGTCACCTTTTCTGCACCGAAAAAGCGCCGAACCGCAAAGCGAAGGGGGTCACTGCGGTCGGCAAACGCCCAACACCACGCGCCTCCCCGCCGCCGATAACGGGAGATAAAACGCAGAGGCAAATATTATGGTGGTGCGGTTTAATTCCTGATGAATTATGCAAATCCGTATTCAAATCGAAGCACAGCCCTTGGGCTTCTTGACAAATTGCCAACCTGGCCCCGATGTCACAAGGCAGGGACAGCCAGCCCTCCGTCAGGTGAAGCACTAGACGGATGCCCTATATACATACACACACACACACGTATGTGTTTGCACATCTCGACCAGGGAGACCGAGGAGCACCTGCAAGAACGATTCGAGAGCGACTTTTGCATTTCTCCTTCCCCCCAGCTGCGTTACGCCTGGCCAGGGAAGGCCCCCGAGCTTTGGCGTCCTCCACAAGATGGAAGCAGCATGGGTTGACGGCGAGATTCAAAGCGGGAAAGAAGATAAAATTCACCACGGCTGGGGCTGGGAAGGAGGGGAGGCAGAGGGGGTGGGAAGGAAGAGCCTAAGATGCTTGTGCCGATATGAATGTCAGCCCCGAATCCGTGGAAAAATCAGATCTGTCCACAAAATAGTCACAGAGAGGGCTCATCTGATGAAAGTAGGAATTTCCGATCCCACACAAACCCCAAACATCCATTAAAAGCGGCAGAAGAATCGCCGCTTTGTGTCGCTAATCTCATTAGGGAGAAAGCTCGGCTGTAGCGCTGGGATGGCGAAGGGAAACCCCGGCACGCTGCGCACACCGGGAACCCGGCGCGGTGTGCCTGCCCGGCAGAGCGGAGCCGGATGAAAGGTGTGCTGGGCTTCCACCGGCACCCCGGGAAGGTGCCCGCACCCATCGTCACTTGCCTGCCCGCATCTTTACTCGCTGAACTATTGTCCGCTTGGCTTGCGTGTGACACGGCGCGTGGGATCCCTCCCCACCCCGCAGACCAGGACACAAAACGCCACAATTACACACGCTGCGCGGCGACAACACGGGGGCTGTTTCATTCACGCCCCGCTACCGGCACCGCCTGCAAGCGGCAAAGAATCCCTTCAAACCCCCTTCCTCCCAAGCACACTGGCCATTTCAATTATTGGTTTGTTTTGGTTTTTTTTAATTAAAAGCATACTCAAGCCACAGGGAGTTCTGCTGAGAAGGGATCAGGGGCAGAAAGGGAAGCCTGGGCCATATATCTAACCACCAAACATAAAAAGGGATCTTTGCTCGCAGGAACGCGGCAGGGTAAGATGGATGGCAGCAGAAGCAAGAACGACCTTTGCAGAAGTTGCTGGGGACACCGATCCGGAGAGACGGGGCCGAGTGCCTTAAAATCTCTGGTTTTCCCCTAAAAAGGCATGTTCTCTCCCAAACACGCCGCATCGCTCCTTCCCTTGCTCCGAGCCCACCATGTTCAGCTTGCCCGCCTCCGCATCCAGCTCCTTCAAAATGGCTCTTTGGCCACTGCTACGCTGGCAATGAAATTTATTCCCAAGGTCACTTCAATCCTTTTGCCCTATTTCAAGTCTCGCTGGATTTAAACAAAAAACAGCCTCAGATATACCGAGCCCTCCCTCACCCCCTCCTTTCTGCCCACCACCGCCCTGATTTAGAGATACCGAACTCTCAACTACCTTTCGCTTCCCATAACCGTCAGCGACAACAGCTGGAGAGGAAAAACGGAGCATATTGTGCACCCAACAGCTGATCCTCGCGGCGTGGGGAGGGAGCCCAACTGTCACCGCCGCGGCGCTGCCGTACGGCAGGGCTCCCGCCGCGCCGTCCTCCCCAGCCAGCGCGGACGGGGACGGGTGTAAAGGGTTCGAGCGGTTGCCGTCCCCTTGGTGTTAAAGAGCTGGAGGGAAGCGAACGATAAGCAAAGAGAATAAATAGCAGAGAGAGAGAGCGAGCGCCGGCAGTTTTCCCCAGCCGGGGGGTGCGTGGCGATGCCTGCGGACACCCAGCTGTGCCATCCCCAACACACGGGGCCGGGAGCAAGCCCGGGGAGAAGGAAACCCCCAAATCCTCACGGCCAGGGGAGAGGCACCACCCCGCAGGGCGGCCACGCCGGAGCACTCCCTTCCCAAACTCTGCTTTTTAAAGAGCATCCCCCAGCTGGAAAAGCCAGCGAGGGGCTGCCGCAGCCGGATGCAGCGCTGTGCTCCCCCCGCCGCCCCAGACCCATCCTGAACCGTTTTCGGGGTCGGTTCAGGGCCCCACCGTGCTCTCCGGCAGAACAAAGCGCGCCCTTGTCCTCGGCACCTCGAGCAGGCGATGCCGGATCGCGTTACCTAACCCAGACCAACATCTCCCCGTCCCGGCAAGGCAGCTTTCGTGTCAGCACACGCCAGGCTGGCCCCGATTCCCCGCACCACCTCCTGCCCCGAGCCTTAACTGGACCAGTTTTAGTACACGCCAAAAACACACGCGGAGCCTTGTTCCAACTCGCCGGGCGCTAACCCCAGCTCAAGGTGGGGATCCGACACCCTCCCGCCGGCGGCAGCCGCGGCCCTGCCGCAAGGCGCTCACCTGGAAGGCTGCCCTAACGACGTTCATTCTCCTTAACGACGTCCATTTCCATATTCATCACAAGATGGTGAAATGACAAGATGGGGGGTGGGAGTGTTATTTACTATATAATTATAAACTAATTTCAGAGTTACCCTGGGTTATCCTAGGAAGGAGATCTAAAATTTCCCTTACGAAAGCCCTGCTCTGCTAACCACGTCTGCAGCCAGATTAATTCCCGGCGATTTCCATTTCTCCAACAGCTGCTGTGCTGGGAAAGAGCCTGTGCCCAACGCCGGGGAGCTGCGCGGTGCCCCATGCCACCCCCGGATAGGGTTTCTAGCACCGGCGCATCCTCCTGATCCCGTTTCCACTGGCACACCATCAGTCGGGGCTGGGACCGGCGGTTGTCCAACCCGGCCGAGGAGGCACAGTGCTGGGGGGGGGCAGGCGGGAAGGCTCACTCGGGGTGGGAGAAGGGCTGCGAGAAACCGGGCTACTTAAGCTCATCTCTGCCAGCACCGTGTACCAGAGGCCGCGGCAGGCTCCGGCCCGTTCAGCTGGGGAAGGTATCAGAAACCCTAACACAGAGGAGGATCCCACAGGACCTCGCCCCGACCAAGTTTACAGCACCACGTTGGCCCCTGGGCTCTCCTCCGTGGTCCGAGGCCAGTGCCCCTACCGCCACTTGGGATGGAAACTTCAGCGGGGGCTGGGAGGACAGGGTGGGCAGTCCTTCCCGCCCCACCTGAAGGATGGAGATGCCATCCCACACCCCACCCGACCACCAGGACCTGAGGGAAACCACCAGGACGTGAGGGAAAGGAGTCCCCAGCACCCTGGGAGCGCGTGGTGGGAGACTCCCAAAAAACGCAGAGGCCCCGAAGCTGCAGGGGCATCACCTAATGGAGCGCTTCCTCCATCCCTGAGGATGCCGGGTGTAACCGGGAGCACGGGAGGGATTCGGGCACAACATCCCTGCCCGACCCAGGCCAGCATCACCTCCCCGAGCCCTGCCGGGACAAGCACTCTCGCCGCTCTGCCTGAAAACACGTATCAAAAAGCATCTGATTTCACCAGGGCCCCAAGGGAGGAGAAACATCTCCCCGAGCAGGTCTCTGGCCAGTCCACATTCCTCCCGGAGCCCCTGCCCCAAGGAACATCCCCCCCACACGCACGCTCAGCCCCCCTCGCACCACCCCCTGGGCGGGCAGGGAGGGGGAACCGCGATTTCAAGGGCCATTGAACACCGATGGCATTTTCCTCGCAGCAGCAGCATCAAAACGTGACCANCCTCCTCGCCAGCACAGCTACGGGCACGGCTGGCTCCCGCACCGCACCGGTGGGATGCTGGCGTGTCCTTATCCGCGAAGGGATTTTAGCCTGGACACAGTGTGGATGAGCGAACTGTGCTTCTGCTGGCACCGCCGATGGCAAAGCCTCCTCTGCGAAATCTGCCGGCTCAGCAGAAGCCCAATTTTGCCATTATAAGGATGGCTACAGTGGGATTTTGCTGGCACAGCAAAGCTATCCTGGCAGGGAGGCGGGAAGGGG
>VZSZ01010895.1:52562-76029 GCA_013398815.1 Ibidorhyncha struthersii | reverse complement strand
TTTTTTTTTTTTTTTTAATGCATTTCATCTGAAGGCGGCAGAGCTGCCGGGGAGCGGGAGGGGAAGGGGCTGGGCGGGGGGAGCGCATTCCTCCCAGCGTGTCCAGATTTCCTGATGTGCGTTCGCATTTAAATTGTCTCCCCCTGGATCTGTTTGAAGTCAGGTGGCCGTGGTGCTGTCGGCGATGAAAGCCGCCCTTGGGAGCCACAATATGATTTTATTCCCCTTCCCCCTCCCTGCCGGGGAGGACGGATGCTCTCGGGCAGCCTCCATCTTCCCACCTTCTCGCCCCGCTGCCCATCCATCGTCCTTCTCCCCCCTCCTCCTTTGTCTGAGCCGGGAGGCAGCGATGGCGGGTCCTGGAAATCCCGTCCCAGGGTGGAGGCATCAGGGGGCTGCGCTGGGGGGGCACTGAGGACGGACACCAGGGTGCTGGAGCGCTTCAGGGCGGTGCGTGCCGTGGGCGCTGCCAGGGCTTCTCCCCTGCGCCCTGGGCTGTGTTGCTTCCTGCTGCCCTGGCCATGGGGGCTCTGTCGCCCGCGGGGCGCCGGGAGCTGGGGATGTCCCCGGAGGGGGACGTCGGGGTCCCGGGCGCACCCCAAGGTACCCGGTGCAGGAACCCAGTTGCTCCCAGTCTTCGCCCTGATGTCCCCGGGGATGGACGAGTGTCCCTCGCGCTGGGGAGCGCCCGGGCAGGCAATGGGAGGGTGCGCAGAGCGCGGCCCCGTCCGGGCCTGTCAACCTCATGGACGGCTGCGCCGAGGGCCAGGCTGTCGCCGGTGGGGTGGTGGGCTCCTCCGGGGGTCCGCCGGGCAGCGCCGCGGCAGTGGATGGGACCCACGGCACATGTCTCTCTGGGCAGCAGGGGTGGGCACGAGGGGTGACGGCCCCGACCGTGCCCTGCCATGGAGCTGGGGGTCAATGGGATGGGACGGGACCTTCCAGTTGGTTCTGGAGAGCATCCCCCGTGCGGTTGGGGCAGAGGAGCCGAGGCCAGAGAGGGAAACCAGGGAAGGCTGCGGCACGCTGCAGGATGCACCAGGTCAGTGCCCACAGTGGCAGTCAGGGGCTCTGCCGGCACTTTGCTTTGGTGGGACATGTGTTGTTGGTTCCAGTTCTCCTCCTCGTCGTCTCTGGAAACCCGGCGGGTCGCAGCAAACCCCCTCAGGACCCCGTTGACCGCTCTCCTCCTCGGCTGGGGTGCGATTTTCCAGCTGCAGCCTTTCCTATGAATGGCGTTTTGCCGCTGTTCCAATGTCTCGGGCAAAGCGGAGGCAGGCTTTTCTGCGCAAAATCGTCCATTTATTTATTTATTTATTTATTTATTTATTTATTAAACAAGGTTAGTGCCTTGTGATTTAAATGCAATAGACAGACTTAAAAGGAAGGGGGGGGGAATAAATGTATTTTAAAGTCAATATTTACTTAGCGATTGGAGGGTCCCCTCCCCCCGGCGCGCATACCTGCGGCTTCTCCGGCGGGAACAGCCGCGAGCACACAGCAACGTCATTCATGGAAGCTGCAGCTGGGACGGAGCAGCGGATCTGGTTTGAATCTTCCCGTTGGAGGGGGCCGGATGGAGGAATGGCAAAAATGCATTTGAACTGTTTAGAGATCTTGTATTTAAACGCAAACCAAACAAATAAGCCTTCCTTTCCCCTTCCCTTTGAAAAAAAATGTGCCTACAAACTTTGGGTTTTGTTATTTTAAATGTCTCTATTACCCCGTCTAGCTTTTTGGAGTCAAAGGACCCAATTTGCCGTCAGCTTGCAAATTCTGCACAAACTTCTGCGCCTCTGTTCCCCTGTGGGGATTGGGGGTTTCGGCGTCAGCCTTGTGGCTTCGGTCCCAGACCCCGGACCAGGGCAGCATGGAGGAGCCGAAGGGGGTGTGTGTGTTCCGGCATTATTCGTCCTGGTGTCTGTCCTGTGGCTGCAGAGAAACTCCGGGAAATCAAGAGTCCTGAAAGCACCAAAAAGGAACAAATCGTGTTTTTTTTCTGAAATTCAAGGACAAAGGATGGACGATGTGGGGGAGAAAGATGAAAGCATAAGGTGACTGATCTTTGTGTTTGGTTGATTGGGCAACTTGGACGATCTGCCGGCTCGGAGCCATGGGACCGCGCAGCAGCGCTTTGGGGGGGTCCCGTGGGGGACACGGGCTCGGCTGTTACTGGGGAGAGCGGCCTTGGAGTTGTGGTGTGCCATGGCTGAGTGATGTCCTGAGGGCTGAGTGGACCGGGAGGGATGATGGGACGTGGTGTTCAGCTGGCTGACGGGATGGGCTCTCCCCTGGGGAAGGCAGTCAGCCAAAAGTGGCCAAAATTGGCCGAAATGGTAAATGGGAGCAGAGCAGATCGTAGCAGCGGCTCCCCGACACCTTGGCCTGCATTAAGCCTTCATGGTGTGTCCTGGCACACCCATCGTGACGACGTGCTTGTGATGATGGTGAGCTTGCCGTGGCTCAACGGGGCTGGAGCTCGGCAGATGCCACCGTTGCTCGCTGGGGCTTTGCCATCCCCCCGATGGTTTCCTGCCTGGTTTTTGCCCTCCAGAAGAGCCTGGCAGACTTTTGTCTCGCTGAGGTGAAGCGCTGGGGGCGTCTGGCCGGGTGCGCCGCGCGTGTTGCTGCAGCCCCTCGGACCCGTCCTGGCTGGTGCTGGGCGAGCGGCCGCGAGCTGCCGGGGCCGAGCCGTGTGCCGGGCGGGTTTGCGGACCTCAGTGCAGCGCGAGCCCGGCTGTGTTTGCGCGGCGCCTGCGGTGCGCGTGTGCTTTGGCAGCGCGTGGAGGGGGACGGAGACCTGGGAGGAATGTGGAGTGGATTTGTTTTTCTCCCTCTTGAGCGTTCTTCCCCCCCACCAGAACATCTGTTTTGCAAATCACGCTCATTCCAGCCCGTATTTATGGCCAGCGCTGTTTCCTTTGCGGAGTATCGGCCGGCCACTGCCTCCCGAGGAGGGGAGGAGGAGTTGGGCCGAAGAGGAAAGTACGTCTCGCTCCGGCAAGGAGTTCTCGAGTGCTTTTGTGGTTTGCTCCCAGTCTGTATGGGTTTTCATGCCACACTCATCTGTGTGCTGAAGGTAATTTGGCTTCTGCTCAAGGTGGAGACCTCCCGCTCTCCTCAGCCTCCCAGAAGAGTCCACTTAAATGGAAGTGTCGATTTCTTGCTTCAGGCAAAAATGAAATGTGTTTTGTTGTGTTTCTGTAACAGCCCTTTCCCCCCTCCATGTCCGTGGGGTGGTGGGTGCTCTGTCCCGTCCCGCCTGGGAAGACGCCGCTGCCGCTCCGCACCCCCAAGGGGGGATCTGCTCCCACCCCCCACCGGAGAAGGATCCCCTTTCTTGCACCCAAATAGCCATTTGTTTGGGTTTTTTAAGTACATTTTTTTTCCCCTCTGTCCCCTTTGAATTACTTTTAAGCAGGGATCTCTCCTCCGACTGCCAAAGAGGGACGTGTTTTTGGCGGGTGGCTCTCGCAGCTGCCCCGGCCCCACTCTGAGCCGGCCATTGTGCGCTGCATGAAGGCGCCTTTATTCTCCGGGCTGGAGCCGGAGCTCCACTCTGCGCTGCCATTGCCGCTTCTGCTGGTGCGGCCGCCTGGCTCTCGGAATGGCGTTTGGCTCCGTGTGAAGGATGCATTAACAGACACCTTCTCTAATTGTCCACCTGGCACTGAGGCATCTCCACACTTACTCTGGTGCCATTTAACTTGCAGGGAACATGCTGTGCAAAACCAGAAAGCGCGTGGTGTTGCCGAGGAGCCCAGAAAGCCGACTGCCGAGAGGGGCAGCGATCTCCTTTCCTCCCCCTGCGTGGAGCCACAGCGATCGACTTGCAAAAGCCGTGCTGGAAACCGCATGGCCCCACGCTGCCGAAGCTTTCGTCGTGCTTGGGCATGGCGGAGGGGGGACAGTGGGTGGTTTGAGCCGGGTTCGCCTGCAGCGTTGCGGTGGGTCAGCATGCCCTGTGGTGGTGGGACTGCTCACTGGGGTCTGCCTGCGCCGGGGGGGCACTGAGCTGGAGCGTCGTCACCTCTGAGAGGGGTGGGAGTGAGCAGCACATGTGTCCTGGGGGCGGCTGTCCTTGACAGCCCTGGCGCCTGTGCGGCCTGACAAAGCGTGTGCGAGCAACGTTTCAGTGCTTGGAAGAAATCCCGCGTGTTCTGCTCCTGTGTGGGGGAGCTGCTGCGGCCCGAGCGCGGCCAGCCCTGGTGCAGGGCTGCTCTGCGTGCTGCAGGCACTGGCACGTGGGTATGCCGTCCTCGAGCGCGGGGCGCGTGCCTGGGGAGCATCTCTGCTCCAGGACCGGTGTTTCCACTGCAAAACAAGATCCCGTCCGGGCTCTGGTTTCTCCTCCCATGCAGGCGCAGCCCTGCAGGGAGCGGCTGGGACGGGGCAGCAGGCTGGGGAGCACGTGCCGGGGGTCTGCCCGCTCCCCTCGGGGCATGAGGCA
Organism: Ibidorhyncha struthersii; assembly: GCA_013398815.1. Lineage (NCBI taxonomy): Eukaryota > Metazoa > Chordata > Aves > Charadriiformes > Charadriidae > Ibidorhyncha > Ibidorhyncha struthersii. Next base: position 71,579 of record VZSZ01010895.1, on the reverse strand, counting down.
GGTCAGAGGCTGAGCTCGACCCCGGAGAGACGGTGGCCACCGTTGGCCCAGCGGGTTCCTGGGTGCAGGCTGCGGTCAGTTGGGCGGTTGCGGCGGCTGTAGGTCACTTTGTGGCTGCTGGAGACCTGGGAGGGTGAGGGAGAGCAGGAAATCCAAGGGAGTGTCAATTCTTTGCTGTGGTTTTCTTAATGAATCTTGCATTTGGTGCACTTGTGGCTGGGAGATGGAGGCGGAAGATGAGCTCCTCCAGGAAGAGGGGGCGGCGGAGCCGGCTTCGGTGGAGAGCCGGTTGCAGGAGGCACCGGTCCCCACGCTCCCAGCCCTGCGCTGCCGCGTCCCACAGGAGGAAGGGGACAGGCATGGTCTGCAAGACATCCCTCGTTGAAAGAAGGTGGGGGGGGCAGTGGAGGGGGAGGCATCTACTCATAACCGGGGATGTTTCATCCATTTTGATACGTCCAGTCTCCATCTTGATTGCACTGAGCTCCCTGTCGTGGTGTCGAGCCTCTCCCGCTGAGCAACGGCTCCAACGCTGCTGACGCTTTAAAGAGAGAAGGGCAGCGAGGTTTGTAGGAGGTGGTACCGTTCAGTCAAACTGAATGACATCAGAGAAAGCCCTTTTGCAGGCCTGAGGAATAATTAGCGTACACGGTGGGGAAAGGTCCCTCCCACCCCTTGGGAACCAGGATTTGGACTGGGGACCGGACCTTCCTCATCCTCTTCCCTCGCAGCATCCCCGCTGCAGACCGGGCAGAAGCTGCCTGTACCTGGCTGCGGTGACTCCTTCCCGTGGCAGGAGCTGCGGAGAAATCGTGGCACCGTCTCTGCCTGCCGGGAGCCTGCGGGCGCACTGGGCCGTGAAACGCGTGAGCTGCAGCGCTGGCGGCGGCTCCTGCCCGTGCCGCTGCTTGGTGCAGCTGCGGCGAGGCAGATGCAGAGACCCCCCATTCTGTGGGCTGAGCAAAAAGTTAAGTAGACCCTTGGAGCAGGGAATTTAGCGGAAGACTGGGGATGACACAGGATAAATGTTTAGGGAATTGAGTGTGTTTGACTGCCTTTGCTTTTAACAAACATTCACAGTTGCGTTTCGTTGGGTTTCCAAGGTTTCCCGCCTTCCCAAGGGCTCGCTGTTCAGAGCAAAAGCTGCAGTCGGCGTGGAAGCGTTCACTGCAGTGAGCTGCATCCCTGGGAAGAGAGGGAAGTGCCAACAGACTGGCGAGAAGATGCCAGAGCTGGGGGGGGGGCGGGCTGTGGGTACCGGGCTCTGCCATGTGCTGGGGCGACGGCCAGGGGTGGGTGAGGGTCTCTGCCTTCCCTCCCAACCACGGCCCTTCAGTGAGGGGGAGTTGGGCGGCCTCTGCTGGGTGGGTGCAGTGACCCCCCCATTGCAGCCGGCCTCCTCGAGGTGCCAGTTTTGAGGGGGGCAGGGCACCCCCTGCTCTGCCGCCGCCCGGGACGAGCGCACTGGGGCTCTTCCCAGCCCTGTCCTGTCCCAGGGTCAGGCCAGTTCTGTGCTTTCAGTTTTCCTGTTATGACTTTTATTTTGCCGACCCTCCCCGGGAGCACCTTCCCGGCTCTGCACGTGCGTGTTTCCTGGGTGCAGGATGGATGGAAAACCCGTTCTGCTGCTGCTGCTGGTGCTGTCTTTGTGATTTAAAAATGTTACTTTTTAATTTGTTCTCATTTGGGTTTTCTTATTTTTTTCCCTGTCTTTTTTACTGTCTAGCATAGGAAATAAACCGCCTTTGGCTCCCAGGAGCTAATTCATCCAAGTTAAATGATCTTTAAAATCTGTTAGCGCATCATGGATCTCGGTTCCTGTTTTCTCACAGTGTAATTAATGCTTCAGTTTAAATTTTCTCCTTTCCTTAGGGGCAGGGTTGATGGATCTGATGCCAGGCTAAAACTTTTGCTGAGCCATTAGAAAGAAATCAAACTAAAAGCAATCTAGTCCTTAATTTAAATTTTATTTTTTTTAAATAACTTTTCTTTGGGAAGAAACTGATCTTGTTTATTATCATTATTTCTTTTCTCATCCAGCACCGAAGACATGTAGCCCCAAACAGTTTGCATGCAAAGATCAGATTACGTGCATATCTAAGGGCTGGCGCTGTGACGGGGAAAAGGATTGTCCGGATGGCTCGGATGAATCACCCGATATATGTATGTATGCCTTTCCTTCCTAATAATGTTCTTTGGGTTTGTTTCATCCATTCTCTCATTGCACGGTCGTTCCAGGGTCCCAAACAGGCGGCATCACACAACCGCTCTACCTCAGCTCCTGTTTCTCCTGTAGTACCCGGAGTCCACAGCACTGCGGGGGGGTGGGTACCACTCGCAGCAGGGGTTCAAGCCGTCCATCATCTCTGTCCTCACTTTATCCCCTCGCCGCTGCTCCTGGGGCCTCTGGCTCCAGGGCTGTGATCCATCGTAATGCAACAGCCTCCTGGAAACGGGGTATCGCTGATTTATGCTCTATCTCCATCTGGTTTCCACAAGGAAAGCAGAGCCCCGGAGGCGAGGATGCAGTGAGCTGGGCAGGGGCACGGGGTCAGCTCTGCTGCAGCAGCGTCCCTTCCTCAGGCGGCCGAGCCTCCGCTGCCTCCGCTGCCTCCGCTGCCTCCGCTGCCTCCGCTGCCTCCGCTGCCTCTGCTGCCTCTGCTGCCTCTGCTGCCTCTGCTGCCTCCGCTGCCTCCGCTGCCTCCGCTGCCTGGTGTTTAATGGGTGCTTGGGGCGAGGGCTGGGCTGAAGGGCAGAAGATGTCTGGGAGCTCTGGGGAACAGCCGGAAAAGCCACACAGCTTTCCCCAGATGTGTTTGGATTAGGATGCTGTGTTGGTTTTACTGGTTTTGTCCTGGGCTGTTGGAGCCGCGCTGCCGCGGTGGAGTCAGTGGCCCCAGCGCCGGGGATGCTCCCGCCTCAGATGGGGCATTCGGGTCTCTCCAGAAGCAAACAGGGAACCGGGCTGGGTGAGACGGGGTGCAGGGGTTGGGGATGGGGCATGTGTGTCTTTACAGGGGAGCGAGCCAGAGCCGTGCTGGCACCCAGGGCTCTGCAGGGATGGCGGGTGTGCCGGTCCCGCTGCACCGCGCTGTGCCGGGGGCTCTGCTTTGGCTGGGCTGGAGCGAGGAACCACCTTTCCCCCTGTCCCTTTTTCTCCCTCCGTCTGATGAGGGAGGCTGTGCTGCCCTTGTTGCCTCGTGGGAGCAGCCTCGTTGGGTTGTTTTACTGTGTCAGGAAAGCAGCCTTGAGGTGCCGGGCCGGCAGGACGGCCACAGCCAGGTTCACCCCTGCCACTGCTCACCAGCAGCCGGCAAAATCCTCTCATCGTCTGGCCCGGAGATCCTCCCCAGCCTCCCGCTTCCCCCGGCACTTGGCATAAAGCTCTCCTCCAAAGCAGTTTCTGGTTCGGCACCGGGGTTATTTATTTCTTAAAGCAAAATGATGCAACCGTCCCCTCCGTGGGAGGGATGAGGGGGCTGGGATGGGCTGTCTGGCTCCAGTCAATCAGCAGCCCTGGAAAATTACTGCGGGAGGACTCAGCGGCCCGTCCCCAGCTGGAAGAAATCCGTCCTGATTGACGTATTCCGCTTGCTGCGTTCCGCTGTGCCCACTTCACCACCCCCCATCCCTACGGACAGGTGAATGGAAAACAGACCCCTCAGGTGCTTTCCCCCCATCCCCTTCTTCCTCTTTCTTCGCCGCTGGTGGGAGCTGGCAGAGGCTCCCCCCTGGATGGGGAACGTGGAGCTGCACCCGCCTGCTCCGACTGCTGCTGTCCTGGTGGGAACGGGAAAGCATCGGTGTCCTCGGCAGCGGGGCCATGAGCACAGACCAAAGCCCAGAATTTCCTCCCTCCTTGCCCTGCCACCACGGGTGGGACAGAGTCCATGAGTCTCCATCACTACCACAGACCCTAAACTTTGGAAACACTCTTTTCCTGGGGAGCGGTTCCCTCCTCAGCTGAGATCTGGGGACCTGGAGGGGCTTGTCCTTCCTAAGGGATTCTGCTCACCTTCCCCAAGTTCCCGCTTTAAGCCCAAAACCGCGTTTCCCTGGGGAACACCAGGAGGGAGCCAGAAGGATGCTGTGCCCTCCGGCACATGGAGTTGGGGCCAGCGGCCATCGCTGTTGGCTCCTCCGCGTCGGTGGCAGTGCAGTGCTGGTGCACGTCTGGCCTGGCGCTTGCCTGCGCCTGTCCGTGCCTTTCCCACGGGCAGGGGCTGTGAACGGAGGTTGCTGCCTGCTCCTGCCTGCTCCTGCCCAGGCTTGCACAAGTGGAGTCTGACCTGTCGGCACACGCAGGGCGCGGAGCCTGGTATCTCCGGGATTGCCAGGCAAGCTTTTCTCACGCCACTTCGGCACCGGGGCTTCCAGCAGGCTCTCATCCTCCTTATCTTTTTGGCAGGGAGAGAATGACTTTTATTACTATTATTTAATCTCTTCTTTTTTTTTTAAGCCCAGGCTGGAAACGCGGCTCTCGCACGCTGCTTGGCGCACCCTTTCGCACCCTGGCAGCGCGGCAGCGTTATTTACATTGCACTAATGTACTCATGTCAGAGTCTCTTGAAATGCCGTCTATTATGTGCGAGGTTTTACTCCCTGGGGAATCCTTTTAAGTATTTGCTGGCTTTGCTTACATGTTAGCTGAGCATAGGAAGAGTTCCCTTTCCGAGCTTGGTGCTGTGCTCGTGTCCATGTGAGTGGCTCCTACCTGGTTCTTGCCCAGTCAGTCAGATTTTCACTCCACAGAGCTTTCCTGGGGGAAAAAACTTGGACAAGAGCCTCCATCCTGTTGAAAATCAAAGGAGATGAAGGGCTCTGAGAAATGAATTTGCTGTGGCTCAGCTATGGCCATCATCTGTCCGCTGCGTCCCCGCTGGCCTCGTGCCTGCAGCTCTCCCAGCTCAGCTGGGTGCCCTGGCCAAGCTGGGGGTTTGCCCGCCAGTGGGACAGCCGAGCTGCCAGCGCGTGTTTCTCTGGCTGCACGACACCGTTTGCTTCACTGCAGACTAATCTGCGGATCCGCAGCCTTCACTCGCCTGGGTGTTTGCAAGGATTCAGCATCAAACGGTTCATCGGGCCAAGTGCTGCCCTGTCGGTGGCGTTGGCCCTGCTCACGTTCGGTTGCGTCTCGAGCGAGCCCGTTGTCTGCAGAGCCTTTGCTCTGCTTTTCCCGCGGCACTGGCGCCGGGTACAGCCGGGAAGCAGCAGCGGGACCTTCCCTGCCCCAGCTCTGCCAGTGCTTGGCTGCCAGCGCTGCCGTCCGTCCCGGCGGGGTGAGCGGGACCGTCCCGCTGCCGGCTCCTCCTGCCCCTTCCCTTGTCCTGTTCCCTGACGTCTGTGTCTCTTTGGGCTGCTGCCAAACCAACTACAGGCTGCGTTTACAGGAGGAAGAACTGCTTTTCTTCTTTCAGTCTTTTTTTTTTCCAACGGTTTTTGGAGGTTAAAAATTCCTGTCTAATTCAGCTCCTTGGGGTGTACCACAAGCTTGTCACATGTAATAAATGGGCTCGTTTATTAGTGCACCAACACGGTCAAAAGCAAACAAAGTGGCTTGTAGATTAATCCTGCCCTGTTTGTGATAAGTAGTTTGATCCAGGCTCTTTGCAGGGGAATAATGGACACGGCAGATCAGTTTTGACTGATTAACTGCGCACTTTATTTCAGTGCCTTCATTCTTTTGGCCCATATATTGATACTACTTAATTAACCCTTAATTTGCAGTTACTCTGTGCCCAGATAGCGCTGCTGTTCAGCCCTCTGTGAAAAACAAAAGCTGTAAAGCAGCATCTGGTGAGAAATTCTGGCGGGGATCGTCTGCTGGGTGCCCTGGCTTGGGGCTGGGGAGGGGGGGGACATCCACGTCCCCAACGGCTGTGACGGAGCCCAGGGGTCCTGAGCTCCGTATCACCCATCCTGGCCGAGCCCAGTGCCGAGCCAGCCGGCTAACTGGAAGCAGACTGGAACGTGTTTGCCACGCAGCCTGTGTGCCGGCGAGTGATTTGGCGTCTGGAGCCTGTTAGATTTCTGTTCTTTGGGCACCTCTTATGTGAGAAGGGGCGACGTGTGTGTCAACAGCCCTGAGTTAGTCACTTCACACAAAACAGACAAATGAAAGGAGATGAAGTTTTCACTGTGGCAGGTTGGGGAATCTTTCTGCAAGGCGCGGTGGTCGTGTGCTCTTAGGCGGTGGCTTTCGTGGGCTGCTCCTGCCCGTCTCTGCAGGAGCTGCAGTGTGCCGGGCTGCGGGGCGGCTTGTGGAAGTTTCCTGCTGGATTTTAGTTCTGCAGAGGCTTTGGTGTGTTTGGGAAGGGCAGAGGAGAGCCTTCATTCCCGCTGGAGCAGCACCTTCTGCGATCCTGCACTCTAAGGGTAAAAGCATGTCGAGTGCAGCTCGGCAGTGATGGCTCGCAGGGAGCGAAACCGAGCCCTCGCTGGCCGGAGCGCGTTGGCGCAGCAGGAACGGTGCCAGATGGAGATGCACTGGCACGCGGAGCGCCGGGCTGGACTCTGTGAGCTGTGCATGATGTAACGCTTCTCTTCAAGGAGAGTTTAAGCTTATTTAGGACAAACTCCACCACTGGAGTCTTAGATGAAGGTGACTGCTGGTCTCAATAGCTGTCTAAAACGGGACCAAGCCTGGACAAAGCTCTCAGTGCGTGAGTGATGTGCTGCAGGTGCCCTTCTCGGTGTTCGCCTGGCGCTTTGCCTCCTGCGAAGGACGGGGTGGTCTGCGGGGAGCTCGGGGAGCTATTTCTGCCACTGCCCCTGCTACCAGTGAGGCCGATGCGCTGCCTGCCCTGCTGATGTGACAGCAAGGCACAAGCAGCCACTGTCTCCCCATAAAATGGGATTTTAGTGTTTCACTTGCGTGCTGCCATTGACTCAGCAGTGGCGTTGTTGGTGGCTCCGGCGAGAGCTGGCGAAACGCTGTGTGTTCAGCCCTAAAGCCAAACTTAGGTTTGGGGCCAGGGAGGAGCGGAGAGCCTGTGGAGGGGAGTTGGGCTTTGCAGCACTCTGTGATCTGTGTGCCATGCTGTGCCGGTGGGTTGCGGACGCTGAGCCCGTGCTGTGCCAGTGCTGTGCCAGGGCTCGCCGTCAGTGTGTCACCCCGTGACCCCCAGGCAGCTGCCTTCCAGCCTGGGATGAAGCAGTGTTCGAAGTGGTGGAGCTTTTAACGGGGTTTCAGGATGTTAATCGATTTATGGTGTGTTTTGTTGTTTGTCTCAATGCCATGCTTCTTTTCAGAAAAGCTTAAAAAATAAAGCCTTGCTTCCTTTGTAATTTTTCTAGTTAATAACGGAGATTAAGTCTCCTTGTGTTGCGTAGCCCTGGTTCTTAACGACCCCCTGCAAGCCTGCCTGCACAGCAGCCTCTTAATAAAGAGTGTGTTGGCACCTGAGGGAGTGCTTGGGGTGACGGGGGGCTGGGGCGGCTGTGCTCGGGGTGCTCGGCACTGCCCGACCCCGTGTGCCCCTGGCCCTCCCAGCAGTGAGGGGTGGCCGGAGCCGTGTGTCTGGGCAGCCCAGAGTGCACATGACTTGTGGAAGCTCGAAACAAGGAGTCTGGGGGTGCTGAGGTCCAGGGTCATCTCCCTCCTGGGACCCCAGCCCGTCAACCCGTCTTGTTCCCGAGGGTGGGTGCTTGTCCTCTGACGGTGGTCTCTGGGGCTGGGCAGAGGGTCCCCATCTGCCCCAGCTGTTGCGGGTCTCCTTCCTTTTCGCTCAATGGCGATGGAAAAGGGAAAGTTCACTCCAGACAGGGGGCACTTTTCCTCCCCGGGGAGCAGCGCCCACAGCGGTCCCTCTTGCTTTGAAAGGGAAATGCAGTGTCTGTTGATGAGGTTCCTGCAGGGAGAGCTGGGGAGGGCGTTTGCTCCGGGCAATGGGGTTGTGGAGCCGTCACGCTCTCCCTTTGGTGATGGTTCTGCCTTTTGCTGTCTTGCAGGTCCTCAGAGCAAGGTATCCCGATGCCAGCCCAACGAGTACAACTGCCTGGGCACGGAGCTGTGCATTCACATGAGCAAACTGTGCAATGGGCTCCACGACTGCTTTGATGGCTCCGACGAGGGGCCACACTGTCGGGGTAGGTGTCTGGGGGGAATGGAGGTCAAAGAGATACTGCCCTTGCCTCTTTTCCTCCCCTGCCACGGTCAGAGTCACGAGGTCCCTGTTTGTCCCCAGTTTCTGGCTGTACGGTGTGAGCCCCGCGTTGGTTTAACAGCTTCGTGCTGGTGCCAACGTGCTCCACGCTCCCGTCTCCCGGCCGAGCGCAGCCGACGCAGTGCAGCTCAGGCTGGCCGGTGGCAGATCCAGAGATTAGCCAGAGCCGCTTGCAAGTGAAATGCCCGTCATTCCTGAGCCTGCAGGCCATTAAATAGCGTCATTGTCTCCTGGGTTTAAAAGCTTGGAGGACTGGGGTTCTGGTTCAGATAAGAGATACCAGTATATTTTTTTCCTAATTTCCAGGAGCTTTGTCCCCCTCCAAGCCTGTCCCCTGTTGCTAATCCTGATGGAAAACTCTCCCTAAATCAGCATGCACCGGCTTGCTGGTGCGCAGATTAGTTGCTCAGAGACGTGTGTCCTGGGCTGACCCCAGGAGCTGGTTCCTGCGGGCTCTGGGCGAGCAGCAAGCCCGATTTTCTCCCCAGCTCTTCCCCTGCCTGGGGCAGGGGGCTCCGGCCCCGCTCAGCCCAACCAGGTGTGGGACACCCTGCCCCGAAGGCTCCCTCGCGCCCAGCCATGGCTCCCACGGGAGGAGCACGGGGCGGCTTCTGCAGCTGTGCTCAAACTGACAATTAATATTTGGCTAATAATTCTCATTACTTAAATGGGATCTGATTTTTCACAGCTGGGCAGTGCGTGACGAGGGCTGGGTGCGGGCAGGCCTCGTGTCAGGACAGTTGCTGCTCGCAGGTTCGGGCACGCTGGGGACGTAAGCCCTCGCCAGCGCTTGTGTCGGATGCCGCGGTCCCCCCTGCCCTCCGGCCAGCGCAGGCAGAGCTGGCGGTGCCACCCTGGGGAGGCATTTCCTCGCAGCTGGTCGTGAGCCCCAGCCCGCCTCTGCCCCGGGCTTGGGGAGCGGAGCAGTCACCCCGGTTCATGCTCGGGCTGCTGGAGCCCCGCAGCGCCCCGTCCTGCTCCCCTCGCTGTCCCGGTGCCGGGCCAGTGCCTGCGCCGCTCGCTCCCTTGGCGGTGGGCGGGGGGTTTGTCCCGTAGAGGTGCCCCTGCAGAGACGTGGGGACGTGCTGAGGAGCCTCCGCTGCCTTTGCAGGCATCCACCGAGGTGGAAACGCCATCGGAGCCTCCGTGCTGAAACTCCCACCATCGTCGCCCTCCTGCAGACCTGGTTCTCTTGGGGAGGGTGTCTGTTTTTTGGATGCACGCGGTGCTTTGGCTGAGAGATAAGAGTCTGAAATGAGTAGCTGGGCCTGCCAAAGCTGATGAACCTTGTAAACAACTCGGCCGGGCCCTGCCCGGCTTATTAAACAGTTCCACATGCGAGAGGCAGGATTTTTGCTGCAGCCCTGGCTGCAAGGGGGGACGTGGGAAGGGCCGGGTGGTTTCAGTTTGGAGAGGCTCGTGGCCGGGTGGCTGCCGGTTCCCCTCCACCGGCGGGTTTACTGGCACCCAGTTCAACGCCCTCTGAGCGCCCAAGTGACCGGGTCGGGCAGGGCGAGGAGAGGAGAGAAGGAAATAAAACCCAACATAAACCAACTCCCACCAAGAAAGGGCTGACAGCGCGTCCCTCGCAGCAGGCCAAGGAGGCCCGTTGCTAATTGACCTTGATGGAGTTGGAGCTGCTGCTGTTTATTGGAGGAGTGTGGCGGGCAGCCCTGGTCTCCCCCACCCGTGGGCAGCGCCGGGCAGGTGGGGGCTTTATTGGTGATTATTGTGACTGCTAATGAAGCCGCGGGAGGCGGTGAGCCAGGCGGCCGCGTCTCTGGTCCCAGCTTCGCCCCAGGGCTGCCCGACCCTGACCCTGGCGCTGGTGGCGCTGCCTTGCAGCGGGACAGGCGGCTGCGAGTGTTGGGCTCTGCGGTGCGAGTGCTCCTCCGCTGCTGGCAGCGCAGTCCCCAGTCTCCCTGCAGCACCAGTTACAGGGAAGTTGCTGCAGAGAGGACATGGTGGATAAGCTTACCCTGAAGCCTCTCTGGGATCCGTGTCCCCCTGGATGCCCCGGCGTGGAGGCCTGTGCCGCTCTCCTGCGTGAGGAGTGCCGGGTCTCAGCGGCCGTGGCCAAATGAGCTGCCGGCGGGAAGTGGTGTTGAGTCATCGGCTCTGGGGGATGGTTGGGGCTGCTCAGACCCCCATCTCATGGAGCAGCCGTGGATCCATTACGGCCTCCTCTCCCTCGGCTGAGAGTCTTGGTCCTTCGCTCCCCACCGGGGAGCCGGGGATGGTGTGGAGGCCCCCTGGGGGTCCTCTTCACCCCGCGCTGGGGCCCGGGTGTCCATCCTGTCCCTCACCCGAGCATCCCTCGGTGACATCCTTTCTCCTCTGTCTTCCCTGTCTCCCCAGAACAATTAGCAAACTGCACGGTGCTGGGCTGCCAGCACCACTGCGTGCCGACGCTGAGCGGACCAGTCTGCTACTGCAACAACTCCTTCCAGCTGGCCGAGGACAGGAGGAGCTGCAAAGGTCGGTACGGGGCGGGCAGCGCCATCACCCCCAGCATGGTGCCAGCGGCTCCTCTGGGCTGTGGCCGATGCCGCCGTCTTGGCAGCGGTGCTGGAGCTTGGCCATGCGGCCAAAGGGAGGGCTCAGCAGACCCTGACCTTCAGAGGGGAACACGGGGCTGACAGGACAGGACTCTGCCTTCCTGGCGCCGTTAAGTGAATGTGGCTCCTGAAAACCCAAGTGAGGAATATTGGGAGGGAGTAGGGAAAAGGCTTTGCCTTTGTGTACGGAGTGAGGGGCCATCGCCGGGCTCGTATGTGCTCCTGGTGCCCATGCCTCAGAGGATGCTGGAAAATAGGAGAGAGTCAGCGAGGAGTGATCAGATCAATGCGATGCCTGGAAAGAAGTCTGGAAGTGAGAGATTGCAGCAGCTCCGTCTCTTTCATTTATCTGAGCAGAGGTGAAAGGGGCCTTTATCAGCTCCTGCACGCACCTCTGGGGGCAAGAGCTCTCTGGTGGAGATGGCTCTTTCATCTGGCAGAAGAAAGAGCTGCGTGCCAGCCAGGGGTTTGGAAGCTGAAGATTAGAGAAATTCAGACTGGAAATTTAGGTGCAGATTTTGCAGAGGCAGGGGGAGGGGCAGTGGATAATTAGGCCTTGAAAAGGCTCAGCCGCAAGGATTGTCCTTTTGCTGCCCTGCTGCGGATGCTGGAGCAGAAAGCTGGGGGCTGCCTGCAGGTGTATCGGGTGATGTTGGACAGGTATTCCTCTGGAGGCTGTTGTGACCAACCCATCGGCTTGGGGATCGTATCCTCCTCTGCAGCTCTGCCTTGGAGAAAAGGGGGAGCCATCGTTCCCTCTTAAGGCAGCTAGGGCGAGACGTTCGCTAGTCCAAACCTTGGGGGTTTTGCCTTCTTTTCCAGACTTTGATGAATGCACCGTCTACGGGACCTGCAGCCAGACATGCACCAACACAGAGGGCTCCTACACGTGCAGCTGTGTTGAAGGGTACCTCTTGCAGCCTGATAACAGATCCTGCAAAGCCAAAAATGGTGAGATCCTTGGTGGGAGAAGCGTGCTGCTTCTGCGGCCTCCTGCCGTACGTGTACCCCTGCCCACGGGTCAGGTGCTCTTCCCCGAGCACTGTCCTGTGCTACCACTTTCTTGCATGTGCTGGGCTGCGTATCACGGCCTTGTTTTCACTGGCGCAAAAGGGCCAGGCTGGTACGGTGTTGCAGCCATGAGCTTTGGGTCTGAGCTCTCTCTGAGCTCTGCCATGACCACCCTTCTCCCCTCCTTTCCCTGCCAGAGCCTGTGGACCGTCCTCCCGTGCTGCTCATCGCCAACTCCCAGAACATCCTGGCCACCTACCTGAGCGGAGCCCCTGTGCCCAACATCACCCCCACCAGCGCCAAGCAGACGACGGCCATGGACTTCAACTACATTGAGGACACGGTGTGCTGGGTTCATGTGGGTGACAGTGCCTCCCAGACCATCCTCAAGTGTGCCAAGATCCCCAACCTGAAGGGCTTCGTGGAGGAGCGCTCCATCAACATCTCCCTCAGCCTGCACCGTGAGTGCCTGCTCCCCTTCGGGCCTTGCTCCCAGTCCTTGCTCCCCCAGTCCCTGTCTCCTTTCAACAGCCTGAGTGTCCCCAGCCAGCGGTGGGTGAAGCAGAGTTGTATTTTGGTAGGAGGCAGCTTTCCACGGGGCAAGACCACCAAGGCTTCAGCACAAACATAGCTTTTGGCTTTCCTTTTCCTCCCTCTTATTGTTTCTAGCAAGTTTTGTGGTTTCCTTGTGTGAGTATTATGAGGAAAAGTGATACAGTGAGAAGCAGAGATGGTACCTGCGTAGCAGGTTCAGGATCGGCAGTTATCATTGCTTCCTCTTTTGTTTTCTGCCCCATGTTCCTCTGGCCAAACCAGGAGTTGGTCCTCACCCCAAGTAGTGACTGAGAACAAAATCTCAACCAAAAATTGCCGCATGAGTCACTGGCGTGAGTGGCAGATGGTGGTTTCATTCCACTTGTGTCTACCCGGCCGTAATGAGTGTGGTTACAGCTCTGTCTCCTGTTTGGGCTTGCTGGTCCCAGTTCAGCAGTCAGAACGGGAGGGAGAGTCGCTTGCTGGGATTTCGGTGCTCTTTGACTCAGGCCCGTGCCCACGTCCGCTCTCCCGAGAGCCTCTGCCCGGTGAGGGGTCCCAGCAGAAGCCGTGGGCTTTGAGGAGCCTTTCACGGGTGCTGTTGCGTGTGCAGTGGGGTTGGTGGGGTCCCCCCGAGAGGGGAGGTGGGTGAGTGCCGTAGCCGTACAGCCGGGATGTGGGAAACTGCTCTTGGTGTTGTACTGCGGCTGGTTTTATCCTATGAAACCACAGACCCAAGTCAGTCAGGGTGGGACTGGAGGGGTCCGGGGTTTGCAGTGTGTTACCGTCAAGTTTTGCAGCCCTCAGCTTCCCTGGCGTCACCCTCCTGCTGTCTGTCGCCTCCTGAAGTTAGGGGTGCTTCCAGGGGGAGACTGTGCGGGGCCTGATGTGAGAGGGACCCCCCTCTTCTGCAGACGCGGGTGGTGTTCTATGATGAGCAATAGCTGACCTCGCAAATTAGATGAACATGTACGAACCGATCTTTGCAAATGAGTAAAGGTCTTGGGTGGATCTCAGAGCCGAGGGCGTTTCTCTAACGAGGGCAATGTCACGGCACCCTGGCTGCTGCAGGGGAGACGGCCGAAGCCCTGGCTGACACAAGGGGCACAAGCCAGGGACCCCCCACCCCCCGCCGCCCCTCGGGCTGCACTGAGGCTGGGGCTTAGCAGGCTCCGGCCGCTGCGCCCTGCTGAGGGTGTGCGCAGCACAGTTAATTTAAGCTTTCACTGTGTATTTTTAGGGCAGTGTGTATTTTTAGGGAGAGGCCTCACCCTTTACTCTTGCAGGCGATAGCCTGAAATTAGGCAGGACAGGGCTCGGCTCTGCTTTCCGCTCCCCCCCAGCGGTTTAAGGAGGTCTGCTTTTGCATGCTCCTCCCAGCTCCTCTCTTAAGGCTTCCTCGGGCTGAGTTTGGTCTCTCTGTAGTTCACCGGCGGGGCAGACGGCAGCATCGTGCAAAGCTCTGGCTGCGCACTTCTTCTTCCCGTCAGGCTCGGTTTTAGGTTGTAATTTCCCGCAGCTGGGAGTTGCAGCAGAGATTGTGGCTTGTGGATGGTGCGTGAACTGCGGGTTGGCCCGGGGGAAGGGCAGCCACTGGTGTTCGGATGGGAGGTTTCAGGGTGTTCCTGAAGTCCGCCCGGGTTCCTTTCCACAGCTGGGTCCCTGCGCTGGGAGGGTCCGGAGCTTTCTGGGGTGCCTCCATCTGGCTGTGGACGGTGCGAGGCTGATGGTGCGGCAGCCCCAGGGATGGTGACCCGGCTCGTGAACCGAGATGGCTGCAGGAGGAGCAACCACCCTGACCATGAGCNCAGGATCAGGACCTGCAGCACCGACCGCAGCCCCCCCGCCATACCCAGATGAGGTCGTTGGCCTGGCGGGCTTTTGGGTGGTTGTTCGGGCTGCTCCAGCTCAAGGAAGTTAATCTGAGACACAACCTTTTAATTACGGTTGGGGGGGAGCTCGTCATACGAGTGTGTTCAAGTCCAAACAAGAAAAGGTGCCTTGCTTTGCTTGGCCTCCTGATCGGTCACGATAGCTCCGGGTGTGAAGAAGGGAATTCAGCTGACCGGGATGGGAAAGCACCTGCCCTTGTCCCGGGATGACAGGAGCATTCCCATCCGCAGGGAAGGGGGCACCGGCAGCTCCTGCGCATCGTCCCTGCTGCTGTTGGATGGAGGCTGCTTGCAGAGGAGCTGTGAAGGGGTCCCTCCCCTGGTGCGAAGTGCGAAACGAAACAGCCTCAAGTGTGGGCTGCGGAGCACAACCACACACGGGCACTGATTTCCAGCCCCGAGATGTGGGCTCATGGTGTGGTCGTGCCATTAGCCTCCTTGCCTGCAGACTGCGCGCTGGTGGGTACGTGCTGCCTGGACAGATCCGTGCTGCCTGGAAATGCTGCGTTAGCGATAACCATCCACCCTCCCTCGGAAGGAGCGAGAGCGCAGCTCCTGTGCGTCTCCCAGCAGATGATGCTCCTGCCCGGGGAGGGTGGGGTGAAGGGCCTCTGTTAGCCCCTCCATTAACCAGCTCGGAGTTGCCGCCTCTGCCGTCCCTCAGGGGCGGGGGCAGAGAGACCTGCGTTAGGGATGTGTCTCGGCGGGTGCTTCGAGTGCCGTTCGTGGCAGGTTGGCATGCAGGGCGGTGGGAGCGGGGCTGCCCTGAGCTGCTCGTTGGCTGCGTGGCGCCGTATTATTCCTATTTCCCAAGGGGACGGTCCTCACACAGTTTTGCTGTGTGCTCCTGGCAGGCTGTGCGGCTCTGCACTGTATGTGGCAGGCGGCTGCCGGTGCGGGGCTGCGTTCGTGCCCGTGCGGCCTCGTCTGGGCCGCCGTGGGTTGGAGACGTGCGGGGAAACATCCTTGTGGAGCAGCGTTTGTTCATGAGCACAAGCGCATTGGAGAAATGAGTTTCCCCCAGCCCTGGGTCCGATGCTGGGGGTTGTGATGAGGAGATAATGTCACTCCCCTGCTCCTCTCTGTCAGGCCACTGGAGAGACCTGTGAATCCAATTAGTGGTTTCCCTCTTTATTTGCTGCTTTATGGCATTATCTGCTAACAGCAGGAGTCGGGCTTCCCTGGTGCCTGCAGCTAATGGGGCTTGAGTTGGCATTTGATGGGGGAAGACTGATGCTGAAGGGCTGGAAATTAGCAGCCCCCAGCTGTCAGGGGTAGGTCTGGGCTGGTGAGATGTCACAGCCCAGCTCTGATAGCAGCCCTGCTTCCCTGCCTCTCTGTCCCCGCTCCCTTCCTGCAGAGAGATTAGTGTCACTTGTGTTGTGGGAGATGTGTTAAATGAATGCTATTAACAGGGCTTGGCAAGGCCCGCTGTACTCTGAAGCTTTGCTTTTCCCCTGGTCTTTGCACGGCTAAACCCTTTTTTTCTACCCGCAGTCTTGAGTACCGACGCACTTTTTCATGGTGGCTGTCCCTTGGTTCCCAAATACGCGCTGCCCATGGACATTTTTCACAGGCAGTGATTTTCTCAGTTGATCTGAGCTGGCCGGTTCCCTACCCCCAGGTCTTTTTCCAGGGACACGCTAAAAATCAGAGGCTGGTGAAGTCTTCCATCTATTTCTCTTACAAAATCCAAAAAAACACCTCATGTTGGAATTGAATTATTTCTCTCTGCCATCAGTTGGAGTCGACTGCGGTGGCGCTCTGGCTTGGAGCTGACAGGGAGGACGCTGGTGCCGGTGGCCGCACTGCGTGGCCAAGGCAGCCCCTGGTGCTGCAGAGCGGCCGAACCCGCTGTGGGCAGGTGTGGGGACAGCGTGGGCCCTCGCTGGGCAGGGGTCCACCTTGTCCCCATCCCCGCAGGGAACTCAGAGGTGGCACCTTCCCGCCCAACCCCTGGTGGTCGGAGTCCCTTGGGGCTGCTCCCGGGGTGATGAGCGCCTGCCGGAGCACCCTCCGGGCTCAGCCCCATAGGGAGGACAGGGTACAAGTACGGATGCGGTGGTGTGGGAGCGCTGCCGGGGAGGGCTCGTCCTTCCTGCCAGCGCTGAATTGCAACAAGGGGAACTTGTCTCGTCCTTCATCCCTTTCCGCTCTCCCTCCCTCTCCTCTGCTCTGTGTGAAAATCCAGCGCTGTTTCTGACTGGGGAGGATCCTGGCAGGCATCGCACGTCCGCTCGCACTCAAGGACAGAGAGACGCGTGCCTGTGCAGGGGGAGAGCCGCTCTGCAGAGCACGTGGAGGCTTTGCTCCACCGGCACCCGGCGTCTGCTCGGACCAGTCGAGCAACGCCGCTGCGGGCAGGGCAGCACTGGGCAGGTTCCCCATGGACCCCCACAGCCCCCATCAGCCCGGACCCCTCCAGACCCAGCCTTGCCGCCTGTGTGGGGCTGGGGATGGCTGGGGACGGCTGGTGACCAGGGCAGGTTTTGCTCCAAAGTGACAGCAGTTGCATACAGGGGCTGTGCCGGTCCCTGCAGACCCACCTTGCTCGGCGGCTAATCCTTGACCTCCAGGGACTTTCTGATCCCGTGGGTTTTCTCAACAAGATTCCAGCCTCCACGTGTTTCCCGAGACAATGTCCTCGTTTGTTTGCAGTTGGGCTTCCAAAGAATTTCAAAGCAAAACAACACACCAAAAAAAAAAAGTATATTTGCTTCCAGGCACTTGTGCTGCTCAGCCCTCCCGGATCGGTGCTGCCCGTCCCTGGCGGGTCCTGCCTGGTGCTGGGATGGGTCCAGCTGGTCCATGGCTTTGCTGTGTGCCGGGAAGCAGCGGGTCCTGACTGGGCGGCAGTGGTTGCCTCGATTATAACTTTCCTGCTGCCATTTCTGCTAAGATTAATGTGTGCAGAAAGCTTGCTGTGTCCCATGGCCTGGTCGGAGACCTCCACTCCCCCAGCTCTCCCTGCCGCCCAGCTTGACCCCCAGCCCGTGCCGTCCCCATCCCGGGGCCGGGGCTGACTGCTGGGGGGAGCACGTGCCCCGGCTGTGGCTTCTTGGGCGATTCCCTGAGCTCTGCCGGAGACCCCGGGGCTGTGACAGAGAGGGGTGAGGGAAGCAGCACTGCAGTCAGGTTTGTGAGGCTGTAAATCAGATTTGTGTCCCCGTTCCCCACAGGTGGCAGAAGAAGGTGGTGACACCTCCCCAGAGCGTGCTCTGGGGGTGAGAGGGTCGGGCCCCCAGTGCTGCGAGGAGCCCTCCTTAAGAGGACACTGTTAATTGACCCCACACCAGCCACCTCGTCGTCATTGGTCCGAGCGCTGCAATGGCGGCGTTAAAGCCTCGGCTCCAGCGTGGTGTGATCGAGTGATACTTGGCTTTCAGGGGAAGGCAGGAGATCTTTGCTTTTACTGTGGAAAAATACTAGAGAACACGTGTCAGGAGGCTGAAACCTGGGTTTCTCGGTGGCTCTCTGGGCGGCTCCCCTTCCCCTTCTCTACTCTTTCCCTTTCTTTTTTCCCTTTCCTGGCCGACTCGTGACTTTTTGCATGGTCAGGACCGGCAGCTCTGCCAGGTTCTCTGCCAGGGTTTGTTTGGCTGAATGCATTTATTGTGCTGGGAGGTCGCTGGTGCCAGTATGGCTAATTCATGGCCCCAGAAGCCCAGGTGCCCCAAGCTTTGGTGCTCTCCCAGCGTGGGGCAATGGCTGTGGGTTTGCCGACGTCCTGCGGTAATGGAGCTGGGGCTGTGCTGGCCTTGCCCCGGGTCTGCTGGCATGGGGATGGGGGCCGGCTCCCAGGCGGAGCGGGCAGGAATGTCGGCAGCTCGGCAGGACGTGTCCAGGGCTGCTGGGAAAGGGCTGCGGAGGTTCCTTGATTTATTATTTCTTGTTTTAAGGTTTGTTGTTTTCTTTTTCTTTTATAAAACAAGCCCCCAGGAAGGGGTTTGAAATATCAGGACATTTGATCCCGAGTGCATTATAAACCCTAAACGATAGCAATCTGGCCATTATTAAAATACCTTCCTGGGCAGCATCTATCTAAACAAGCACGTCTGGGAGGTTGTTTTCATTGACTCCATTTCAGCCCTGTTACTCGTAATGACCTGTCCTGTTGCCAATAAGCAGAAGAGCTGTAGGGTTTGGGACAAATTGATTTCGGGGAGATGTTGCTCTGCAGAGGAATCCAAGTACATTTCTTTCCCCACTTTGCATGGAAAGCTATTTTTCTTCCTTGCTGCCTCATCCTAGCCAAGAAAGAGGCTCCGATGTGAACTTACTTGGCAAGAACGCAGGATGATTGGTAACTTCATCTGCTGATTCCTTTCTCTTTTTTTTTTTTTAACTGTTTATGACTGTTCTCATAGCAGCAACGCGTGAGAGCAAGGAATGGGTGCAGTGTCTGGGGCCACACCAGCACATCACCTCTTTATGTTGGAGGGGATGACAGCCACGATGAGTTTAATCGGTTTGTTAACGAAGTGCCTGCTGGTCTCTGTTTAGCCTGGAGGCAGATCTTCTGCGGAGACACTGGGGACTATTCTGCGGCTCTGCCTGGCACCTCTGGCTTTAATTACCCCTCGAGGTGGGACAGGGATAGCGTCCCTGACGGGATCGAGCCCACCAGCGCGGGGTGAGCTGGGCTGGAGTGGTTTCTGTTCCTCTCCGAGGGTTGCTGAGCGGTCCGAGGGCGGCATCATCCCTGTGCTGGGGGGGGAGGGCTCTGCGGTGCACGGGCATGGCCACATCTGCTGCCCGCGCTGCTGTCTTCCTTCCTCGTGGCCACCCCAGTCCCCCGGGCTGTGGTGGTGGAGCAGGGAAGGGTCTTCTCTGCCTCCCCCTTCCTGGGACGGAGGA
>VZSZ01010895.1:29621-52538 GCA_013398815.1 Ibidorhyncha struthersii | reverse complement strand
GCGAGAGGCGCTCCCCCCACGTTGCTCCCCTCTGTCTCCCTCCAGCCAGCCCCGAGGCATCGAGCGGCTTCGTTCCCACGTTGCTGGAGACAAAAGGGTGAAATTAATGTCCCAAGTAATTGGGATCCTCTAGTGCACCGGGAGGGGTTTGATTTCAAGTGGGCAAGAGCGTGTTCATCCCTGCACACATCTGTTTGTCTGTCCCACACTGCTGCCTGCCATGCTCGTGCCGCATTCACTGCGCTGCAGCCAAGCCCTGCTGGGATCGTCTCTGCCCACACTGCCCCCATTTTTGCCTTTCTGTCCCCCGCCCCCCAAAATCATCCCGATGACAGTCCCTCGGGTTCCTGGTGAGCCTGTGTCTCTCTCCTCTCACCCAGAAGGAAGCCGAGCGCCCTGTCCCTCCATCAGCCTCTGCTGAATATTTTTGCCTGTGGAATGGCCTCATTAAGGCAGAGTAATTAGCGGTCCCTTGGCTGCCCTCCACGCAGCTGAGATGGAGCTTGCTCCATCTCTGTTCCTGCTCTTCCCACCTCGGGTGCGGCAGCCAGGCTCGCGCAGGGATGCTGTGGGGCTGAGCCCAGCCATGGGGAGGGTGACGGGTTTGGGGCTGGGGAGGAGGCACGAGCTGTCTGGCAGGAGGGTGACAAAGTGCTGCCTGGGGTGTCCCCACCCGGGGAAGCCAGAGGCTGTGTCAGCCTGGGGCTGTGCCTGGTGCTGGCGAGGCACTGGTGGCCCTGGAGCCACCTTGGGCCATGGCTGCGATGCTGCGCCGGCCAGGGCGGGGGTCCAAGGTGTGGAGATGGTGTGAGCCGGGGGTCCGGACAGCCCGGGACTCCCTGGGGAGCATGGTGCTCCTGCCTCTTTGTTAACTGGCGGTCGCTCCGCCTGTCCCTGGAGATGGCCGGGTTGGGGCTCTCCTCCCACAGCGCCCAGGGGGCTGCGCAGCCCCGGGGGAGCCAGTTTCACCCCCCGGGGAGTGTTTGGCTTGTGCGGGCGTGCGTGTGCGCAGAGGCCACAAGGATCCTTCCGAGCACCGAGTCAGACGTCCTGGACGTGGGCCACCAGCTTCCACCCAGCGGTTCCTCCTCTGAGCTAAACAGCTTAACAGAGGGGGTTTTAAATTTATTTACTTTTTAGCCTGGTTTTCTAAGGAAACAAGGCTGACGTGATGGCGGTGCCTGTGCGTGTCGGTGTCTGTCTCGTCCGCAGTCCCCTCCACCCCATCTCAGAGCTGGCAGCGAGGGTCGAGGTGGTGGCTCCTCGCACAAGGGGGTGTCTGTTCCCCAGAGCTGGGGCCGGGGGGGCTGTGCCGGACCCTCAAGGGGTGCAGGGTGTCCGTCTGTCCCACGGCCGGTGCCCTTCAGGGCTGGAGTTTGTCTTCATGGCTGTCCTGTTAACATACTTCTAATTAAGGGAAATTGTCCCCAGGAGCAGTGTTTATCCATGGAGTATGATGCCGTTACAGAGACGGTCTTGTTCTCCGGGGGAGAGGATGTCTGTGGAGGGAAGAGACAGAAATTCCTCCAGATTATGGTATTATGTAAATATATCAAACGGATCATTCCCTATAAAAAGGAAAGTAGGAAACCGATGTATTTGAGAAGCCCTGGGGACTGCATTCCTGACGAGCCTCCGTTCCTCTTCTGGAGGCGTTTTTGAACCGAAACATTCGGCAACTTTTCCAAGCTTTTTTCCGCAGGAGCCGCGTGTCATTGGCTCTCCCGGTGCCCGGTGCCGTGGGGCATGCAGTGCGGCTGCCCGCCTGGGCGTCTCGCTGGGTGGCGGGTTGGGCACGGCCCCCCCTCGCCCCTCGGGCTCCGGCTCCCATGGGTGTTGCGGGGAGACGGAGGACGCAGCGCCGACTGCCCCGGGAGGCTGCTCTCCGGGCGGCTTCTCGCTTCCCATGCAGCGTGGACAAGCAGTTTCGGTGCATTGCCTGCTTGGGCCGTGGGCTGCGTGGTTATTGGTGTGCGTTCCTCTGTGGCCGGCCGCTGCAGCCCAAACGCCTCAGGCACTTGTTTAATGCTGAGGCTTGTGTTAGGTCTGAACCACCGGAGCTGAAGCAAAAAACGTGGACCGTTCCCAGTCGATGCAATTGGACATAAATATTCTTTGTTTAAAAACAACATACAAATGTCAGCAGCAGAGCTCAGGCCAGCTCTTTCATCTATCCCGTGTACCAGGCAAGGGTGAAAACGCACCTCAGCAGAACGGGGGGCAGGGACCTTTGGTGAGGGACCACAGTGCCTGGCCTTGGAAGTGGTGGTGGTTTCAGCTGCTTCAAAGGGGAGTCTCATGAGGAGGGTTCCCAGCAGAGCTGGGACCTCTGCTGACTGGTGTCCCTGTCCTGCCCTGCTCCAGACACCCCACGGGGAGTGCTCCCTTTAGGACTAATCGAGAAGTGGGATTCCTTCCAGACCCCTGCAGTGCAGGGCACTCAGTTCCAAGCTTTTTGCACCTTCACCGCTATAGGTTGTTTCTGTTCTTCCATGCTTAACTGTGCGAGAGTCAGGGCAAGCTGCTGAGTTGCACGCATCTTAATTGCAGCTGTTTCAGAACTGTGTCGAAATCCATGTTTTAGTCTGAGAGAAGATTGCGCGTTTCCTTCCTCCTTGTGTCAGGCCACAATTGATGTATTTGCAGACTGCACAACAACTGATTCATGCAGAGGAAAGTTATGTGCTGGGTCAGCAAAGCTCGTTCCCCAAAAAACCCACAGCCTTGTGGCGCTTGACTGGTCGTGGGGTAAATCAGATGCTCCGTGGCCCAGGTTAAGGGAGAGAGAACCTCTGGCGGGAGCTCCTGTGGACAGCCATTGAGTTGATGACCCACTTGTGTCGAGGAGCTCTTTGAGTGGGACAAGATGCTCCCAGCCCCATCGAACACAGGAGGAAGTTGGAACTGGGGAGGGGGAAGGTTGTTGCTGAGTGCCTGGGAAGACTTTTAAGAGTTGACAGGGCCAAGAACTTCTTGGGTGGAGGCTGGATGCTTCTTCTGCCTCTTGGGGCAGTTGCTCTCCCCGATTGTGCCCTGGTAGTGCCGCGACAGGTCTCAGCTCGGTGTCGGAGGAGTCTGGGCTGGAATGGACACATGGGAGCCTTCTCCGGCCAGCTGTCCCCAGTGGTGGCTCCTCAAGGCCTGCTGGCCCCAGAGGCTGCTTTGGCTTCTTCCACGGGTGGCAAGGAAAGGGGAAAATCCAAGTACATAGATTATTTTGTGGCAGGGACTTCAGCAAAAGCTTGGTCAGGATCACTCGGTTTGTGTTGAGCGTGAAACCAGGAAACATCTGTGTGGGGTGGGTTTCGGAGTTTGCTGAAGTTGCCAGCCCGCCCTTGTTGAGCAACATGCCACTTGCGCACTGATGAACTTCTTGGTGCGCCCTCTCCCCTCTGTCCTCCCTTTGTCTGCCCTCTCCCCACAAGGAAGGCAACGGTCGGAGCCCACTTCAACCAGCGGCATTCCTGGCCAGTGCCACTGAGCATGGCCGGCTGGTGTAGACCGTGGCTTGCTAGCCTGATGAGGCTGGTTAGATTCTTCCAGGAAGAGCCTTTAAAGTTGAGATTCCCTGTTCTCTGCCCCCGCAAGCTCGTTTTCAAACACTAGCAAATAAATAAATCCTGGGAAATTAGTTTTGCATGTTGCAATTGCTTGCAACGCCCAGCCATGGTTGGGCAAGGAGTTCTTAACTCTGGGATGGGAATTGGTGGGGAGGATGGACTCGCCTCAGCTGCTGGGAGCTGCAGGCAGGAGGAGAGGAGCGGTCGCTGCCCCCCAGCTTCTTCCTTCCATGAAAGTGGTTCGCAGGAGGGAGAGGCTGGTCCCTGCTGGTGCCCCTGAGCTGGGGCCTTGCATGCGTCTTGCCAGTCCTGGGTGGCCGTGGCGCACCCTTCCTGGGCACCCGCTGTCCTGCCGGGGAGACGCGCGGCACCTGGGGGGGAGAGGCCACGTCCCTCACCCCTCCCTGCTCCCAGCGCCGAGTGGTGAGTGGGGGGAGAGCTCTCTGCGGGCTAACGCGAGGGGTTAAAAATAGACATTTGCTAAATTAGCTTCCACTGAAAGTTCAAGAGGAAATCCAGGTTTAGCTGAGGCTAAAAGAAAGAGCTGAAAATAATAATAATAATAAAAACTGATTTCTGTGAAGGAGCGGGGAGGATGGCGAGCAGGGAGAGAAGGAACAGGCTGAAAAACAAAAGCCTTTGAGGAGGGTAATGCTTTCCAGCTGCAAAAATACAGCCTGGGAGAAGAGCAAGTGCTTGCATCACCCCTGGCTCCCTGGCCCAGCACTGCCCCGCTCAGAGGTGGGGCCCGGCCGGGAGACCCCCAGGAGACCCCTGGGACCCTCGCCTGGGACGGGGAGAGGCAACCGTCGCAGAAACGGCGAGAGGGAAGCTGTGGGCCCCAGGAAGTGAGGGGCTGGAAACCTATAGCTTGTTTTGGCCATTTTCCCTTCTGATTCCTGTTTAGCCTTTGAGTGCCGTGTTGGTGAACTTCCTCCCCGTTGGATGGGCTGGATGTGGCTCTGGCTCAGTGGTACGCGGCCAGTGAGGTGGCAGTGGCCCGGTGATGCCGGGGGCTTTGGGGGCGAGCGAAGGGAAAGGAGGACCGAGGTGCGGGAGAGCGCTGGTGGTGGGGCAGCAATGGCCATGTCCCCCCCAGGAGGAAGGCAGTGAGGAAAAGCCAAAGCCTGTGGCCAGGGGGGTCTGTGCCCCAGTGTGGGGGGCTTGGGCCTCCGCGCCATCTCCCCGGGCGCTCCCCGTCCGCCCCTGCTTGGATCGCTCCCCCGGTCCTGTGACTCTGACTCAGCCGCGCAGGCGCCAGCCAAGACCTGCTTTTTTGGGGAATTCTTGCACATCCCTTCGCTGAAGCGTTTCTCACCCAAGCAAGTCTGCACCACGTGCGTGGCTCTGCCGCCCCCTCCGCTTGTCAGCAGGGTGAATCAGGGCTGGGGGTGCAGGGGGGACGGCAGACAGGCACCCGTCCAGGCAGCGTGACTCAGGCAGCCCCATCTTGGAGGCAGAGTGGGACCCTTGCCTGCCCCCGCCACCCCTGTCACATTTTTAGGTGTTTTTTGCTCAGCATGAAAACCTCTTATCACCGGTGGGCACCCAGGAGCCCCAGGTGCCCGGGATGGACCAGGAGCCCCGACTTTGCCCCGGCCCCGCTGCCGGTGCCAGCATATTGGGCAGCGCGGCAGGAGTCCTGCACAGGCCTTCATTCGGCTGGTTTGATGCTAATTCCCCGGCTTTGGCTGTTTCCACTTGTTTTTACGAGATGCATCACGCTGGGTGGTGGCTGCAGGCGCCGCAGCTTCGCCTTTCTGGAGGGGAGAGCGGTTGGTCACCAGGCAGCCATCACCGCCAGCAGGACGTCCCTGTCCCCGAGGCTGCGGCCTTAACATGAAATGCTCAGTGGAGGCGTGCGAGCGAGCTGGCCAGGATGACTCGGGGACACGGGGCTCGGGTTTGTGCTCAGACAGGGCACCCCCAGGCCCCTGCGTTCTCATCAGTTGGGTCTCGCCAAAATCCAGGCAGCGCTTTGCGGCGCTACAGCAGGGAAGGGCTCAATATCATCAGGCCAAATCCTGTGAACAGGGGGAGCGCAGGGCATTGCAAAATGTCCTGGCTCGATTCATGTTTTCCCCCCTTCCGTGCTGGTTAATAATTCAGCAGTGTCTGGCCCTGCTCCTCCCGGGCTGTCTGGGTCCCGATGTCCTTGGGGTGGTCGGGCTGTGGGGCTGCTGCTGCTCCCGTGCTGGCCGTGCTGCTGAACCGCAGTGATGGCCCAGCGTAGCAATGGCATGGGGTCTTGGGGGTACTAGCCGAAAGGATGGGCCTCCAAAGCATTCGGCATTTCCCAGAGCCTCTGGGAGCTGCAGCCACTCACCCCATCCTTTGGGTGGGGGCGGGAGGGGGACACGGAACAGTGCTGGGCGCTGACCTGGTTGCGAGGCAGTAACTCAGGTGTGTTGGGTTTAAGCGATTTAACAGGCTTTCACCGGTTTAATTAAATACTTAAACACTGCATGCCAGATGCTGTCTCTCACCTGCTTCAGAGCTCGGGGCATCCTTGCGGCTCTGGATTAGCTCTGCCTGGGCTGCCTCGCCCTGGCGGGGCTTTGCCTGCAGCCCCTAGCTGCTGCAGTGCCTCCCTATGCTGGGCTCGGCAGGCGTTTGCCATCTGACGCTGCAGTCTGAGCCTCTTCCCGCTCTGTGCCACGCGGCTCTCCAGGAGCTGCCTTCACCTCCTCCAGTGCCTGCCTTGCACAGCCTTCCCCCTGCTCGGGCCGGTGTTCCCGCGGGATGCTCTCCTGCCTGCACGTGGTGTCTCCAAAAGCGCTGCCGCTTGCAGCTGGGCTGCCAGGGGGGTGGCAGGTCCCACCTCCCTCGGGAGGAGAGGACAGGTGGCTGCGTCGATCCACGCAGGGTGCTCAGGGCCAGGTCCCCAGTGCAGTGCAGATGACAGCTTCTCCGTGGCTCACACAGCCTCACTCCTAAGCTGTGTTTGTGCTTGAAATGCCTGGGGGGGCTGAGAGGTGATCAGAGACCCCGTGCACAGGCACACCTGGGGCTCCTGGCCCCCTCCTTCCCTCCCTGCCTAACCTCTCCTCACCGCCTCTCCCACGGCCTAGATGTCGAGCAGATGGCCATTGACTGGCTCACGGGCAACTTCTACTTCGTGGATGACATTGATGACAGGATCTTTGTCTGCAACAAGAATGGAGTCACCTGCGTCACGCTGTTGGACCTGGAGCTGTACAACCCCAAGGGGATAGCGCTGGACCCTGCTATGGGGTAAGAGTCCTGCCTGGGGGTGGGAGGGCTCAGCGTTGCTGCCTGGACCTGCAACCATGGACCCCCACCATTGGGGGGTGGGTCCAGCTGCTGCAGTGGAGTGGGGTGGCAGGGATGCTGCTGGAAGAGTGACTCTCCTGCCTGCGCAGGCTCCTCTGGGCTTTAGCACTGAGTGAATTGCAGTGTTTTCTCTCCCTCAGCTGGGGTCGGGGCCACGTGCTGTAGGGTAGTTGTAGCAGCAGCATTTTGAGCAGCCCACTGGTACGAGCCAGTTTTGGAGGAGATGAAGGTTTGGTCCTCCCGGGTCTTCTGATTAACTGTTCTTGGTGACAGCTGGCAAGCGTGTGGTCCTTCCCTCTGGGGCTGGTGGGGTCTCCTGTACCTGTGTGCCCATGTCCAGAAGCCCCTCTCTGGAGGGTCACTTCCCGCTCCGCCTGCCCTCAGCAGCGGCTGGGCTCAGGACCAGCTGCCCCTTCCAGCCTGTGGCTGCGTGGTTACAGCTTTGCATGGGCTTTCAGGAACCGAAACAGTCACATGCTCGCACGGATGGAGCAGCTCCCCGTGCGCCTATTTATACGGGGTGCTGGGGTCAGATGGCTACACTCAGGCAGCTGCCTTTTGCAAAATCCCATGCATGGGGAAACTGGGATGCTGAATCATCGGAGCAGCTCAGGGCATGCATGGCAGCTGCAGGACCCTGGGAACGTGTAGCTGGTGTGGCCAAAGCCACAGTGGGCAGAGCAGAGTGGCATGCGAGATCCCACTGGGTTCTTTCTGCGAGCATGGTCCGTCCGCGGGGCATGCATGCTGGGGAACTCCCGCTGCCCAGCAAGGAAATCTGTTGGCACATGAGCGCAGTCTGCCTAATCTGACGGCGTGCTCTGTCTGAGGGTGCTCAGCTGTGTGTGCCGCAGGGTCCCAGTGAAACCAGTAAAGAGGACATCTCCCCCCTCACCTACTTCTTTCCAGATAGCTGCTTTTATCCTTGCCTGAATGAAGAGAGCTGATGTTATTGAGCAGAAAAGCTGAAGGGGTATTTTTTAAATAAATAAATATTGCATAGCATCCTGGAGAGAGACTCTGGCCTGGAACAGGGAAGGTGCAGTCAAGCCCCATGGGTGACTGAGATAAAGTTACTGGGCTCTGCAGCAGAGACCCAGCACAGCCCCGGTGCTCAGGGCAGTGGCGCTGTGCCCTGTCTGGGAAGCGCTGTGCTGGGAGCTGCGGCCGCAGGCAGGACAGCTCTCAGGCGCAACGGCACCCGGGCAGATGCATCGGGTTGTGTTTTAACATGTGAGCTGGTGGAAGGCCCTGGACCTCTTCCTGGTGACACCAGCAAATCTTGGTTCAAGCTTTGGTCCGCCTGTCTCAGCGTCGCTGCCTGGGTTGCTGCGGCTCCTCTGAGGCGCAGGCGGGCGCTGCCAGCCCTTGGCACTGCTGGGCTGCACAGGCAGCAAGGAGCAACCCTGGGCCAGCCCCAGCTGGGAGCTGCTGTGGTGGACCCCAGCCACCCCCGTGCCCACGGGGTCAGGCCCATGTCTGCAGGCAGGAGCATGTGCATCTGTACGTCTACGTCCTCTCTCTCCGGGTCAAACGTGACATGCAGGCTCTAAGCTCCTGCCTTTGCCCTTCTCATGCAGCAAAGTGTTCTTCACCGACTACGGGCAGATCCCTAAGGTGGAGCGCTGCGACATGGATGGGCAGAACCGCACCAAGCTGGTGGACAGCAAGATCGTCTTCCCTCATGGCATCACCTTGGACTTGGTGAACCGGCTGGTGTACTGGGCTGATGCCTACCTGGACTATATTGAGGTGGTGGACTACGAAGGCAAGAACAGACATACCATCATCCAGGGCATCCTGGTGAGTGGGGCTGGAGGGAGGTCGGGGTTGAGGGGGCCTTATGGCAGCGTGCGCTAGAGGCAGGTCTGCACTTGGCCTGCTGTGGGGCACTGGTCCACAG
Organism: Ibidorhyncha struthersii; assembly: GCA_013398815.1. Taxonomy (NCBI): domain Eukaryota; kingdom Metazoa; phylum Chordata; class Aves; order Charadriiformes; family Charadriidae; genus Ibidorhyncha; species Ibidorhyncha struthersii. The sequence continues at coordinate 43,781 of VZSZ01010895.1, read as the reverse complement.
CTGGGCTTTGCTGGTCCAGCAAAGAAAAGGTGTGAGCTGCTGAACGCCAACTGGTCCTGCAGCACCTGCCTGCCAAGCCCAGCCTCGTGGGGCAAGAGCTGTGGGGCAGGATCAGGGGCAGGGGTTGGGGGCTTTGTACACCTCGAGCCAGGGTTCTAATGTCTCCTCCTAAATTCCTCGTGGACACCTGCGCGGTGCCTTCCAGATTGAACACCTCTACGGGCTAACCGTCTTCGAGAACTACCTCTACGCCACCAACTCTGACAATGCCAACGCCCAGCAGAAAACCAGCGTCATCAGGGTCAACCGCTTCAACAGCACCGAGTACCAGGTGGTGACGCGGGTGGACAAGGGAGGAGCGCTGCACATCTACCACCAGCGGCGCCAGCCCACAGGTGGGACCCCCGCCTAGGAAAAGCAGCTTCTTGACCCCTGAAGGCTGAGCGGTGATGGGGACGAGCTGCACCTTCTGAATTCCCTCTCCTAAGGGGGTCAGACACCCGGCACGGGTTCACTTGCGCAGGAGCCTCTGTCGGCAGCACCCTGTGGCCCCAAGGAGCCGTGCTCAGCCCAGGCCTGGCCCTGCCCAGTCCCCCCCAGTTTCCCTCTCCCCACGATCTCTGTGTGCCTGGGCAGGCTCCGGCAGCGGAGCTCATCATGGGTGGCGGCAGCGGAGCGGGGGTCACCCCCAGAGCCTGGCTGGGGGTGCCGAGTGCCGGGCAGGCCGAAATGCAGGGACAGGGACAGAGGAGCCAGCTGCCCAGCTGTGGTCCACAGGGACTCCCAGAGCTGCCATCCCGCTGCCAGCACTCCTCGGCCAGGGGCTTGTGTGGGATTCCTGCTCCCCCGGCAGCCACGGGACTGGCCTCTCACTTGGCTGCCGCGCACCCTGGGGTGCCTCCGGCCCCCGCTATCAGTCGTCTCCTCCTGTGAGAGACATGGCAGCCGTCCCTGTGGGATGGGCAGCTGCACCGCGTGGTTGATTGATCACATTTTGCTGGAGAGCGCAGGGACATTGGAGTAGATGTGGCATCTTGAAATGTTAATGGCTCTCTTCTGCGGTGCCCACACACTCTCGGTCCCCACTGGTGGTGTGTTTGCCCTTCGACCGGGGACATGTGCTCCCGGGCACTGAGGAAGTTCAAGGGAGTTGAAAGGCTTTGGAGCTGCAGGCACCATCCTCAACTCGTGTCTGTCCCTGTCTGCCTGCTCCGCTCCCAGCACCTTCCTGCAGTGAATCAATTTACTCGTTTAAAATCCTCTTAGCGTCTGCAGCCTGCTTGGCATTTTCCAGAATATAAAACTAATCAGGAGATTTCCAAGTGGTGAAGGAGTGCGATTAAGGGGGCTCTCTGGGCTGGTGCTGGCTGTCCCCATGCCGGGGCTCATCCTGCCAGCGCTGTCTGCGGAGCAGCTGGGCAGCCCTGCTCTTGCCATGGCCCGTGAGGGGTGGGCTGGCTGGACAGAGGCAGTGTGGCCCAGCGGCTGTGGCTGTGTGCTGGGATGTGCCATGCCGGTTTCTGCTCTGCAGTGATCCTCCCTCTTGGGCACGTCCTTTCACATCTCTGTATTGTCTGTCCTGTGCCATGCTCAGCGCCTGGCTGGCCGGGAGCTCCAGGGGGATGGAATTCCCTCAAAGAACCCATGAGACCCTCTCCACATCCCTGCGGTTGCAGACTAGTGTCCCCTGCCTGCCTGTGCTTCCTGGCCGGCGGGGACCTGCAGCTGGGCAGGCTGCCTCTGCGCTGCTCTGGTGGCCTGTGGCTGCTGCAGCCCGTGCTCTCTGTTGCAGTGAGGAGCCATGCCTGTGAGCCGGATCAGTTTGGCAAGCCGGGGGGCTGCTCTGACATCTGCCTCCTCGGGAACAGCCACAAGACCCGAACCTGCCGGTGCCGCTCTGGGTTCAGCCTAGGCAGCGACGGGAAGTCCTGCAAAAGTGAGTCCTAACCCTCCCCGGAGAGCTGTGGGATGGGACGAGGGGGACGAGGGAGCCCCTCTCCGCAAGGGTCCAGGGTGGGCAGAGGCGCTTGTGCCAGACGACTGGCAGCACACAGGCCCAGGGGCAAGCAGGACCGGTTGCCAACACCCCGTTCCTTCCCGTCCAAAGCTGTGGGCTGCCTGCTGTGCTCCGTGGTCCCTGCAGACCTGCTGGGTGCAGGGGCAGGTTGCCTCCTCCTGGCACCTCTGTCCTAGCTGTGACCCTGCGAAAGCCCAGGTGCCACGTCCATCGGGCTGCCCAGCCCCAGCGCACCCTGGCCTGGCCGGTGGTGATGGCTCTCCCCATCTCTCTGCAGAGCCCGAGCACGAGCTGTTCCTGGTGTATGGGAAGGGGCGTCCAGGCATCATCCGTGGGATGGACATGGGGGCCAAGGTGCCGGACGAGCACATGATCCCCATCGAGAACCTCATGAACCCCCGAGCGCTGGACTTCCACGCTGAGACCGGCTTCATCTACTTCGCTGACACCACCAGCTACCTCATTGGGCGCCAGAAGATCGATGGCACGGAGCGAGAGACCATCCTGAAGGACGGTGCGTGGCCGAGGGGCGCAGTCTGGTCCCTCCCCAGGACGGTTGGCCCCCGGGAACTGGCAGCAATGGCCAGTTCTGTGTAATGGCAGTGCTTCTGTCCTCTGCCTTGCCTCTTTGACCCTTAAAACTAAGGTTTGAAGCTGCTGTTTGGGTTTATCTGTGGACTGCTATTGAGAGGCAGGTACCCAGCAGAGGGACCCCTGTCTCTGGATGTTCCCCCTCCTGCGAGGAGGAGGGAGGGATGGGACGGGACATCCTCCATCAGGGTCCCTGAGGCTCAGTGCGGTGGCTGATCCATCCCTACGCTTCCAGCCGAGTATGTTTGTGCTGCCTCAGGGCGAACCAGCCAAGGACACTCCTGAATTTGGCTTTTTCCAGCCCAGGCTTACCTCTGGGAGATCTGCCTGCAGTGGGGCTGGCGGGGGGTGGGCCGTCATCCCTGTCGGTTTGAGTTGGGATCAGGTGGTGCCGAATGCACTGTGAATCATATGGGGCTGTCGCGTCCACTTCTCATCTTTCCGCTGCTGCACAGCCCTGGTGATGAGCGCCTGCTCCTGCTTTTCCCCAAAGGCATCCACAACGTGGAAGGGATCGCGGTGGACTGGATGGGGAACAACCTGTATTGGACGGATGACGGCCCCAAAAAGACCATCAGCGTGGCTCGGCTGGAGAAGGCTGCCCAGACACGGAAGACACTGATCGAGGGGAAGATGACCCATCCCCGAGCGATCGTGGTGGACCCCCTGAACGGGTGCGGGTGCTTGCGAGCAAGCTGACGAGTGGGAGGGCACAGCCGCTCCTGCCCGCAGCAGGGACCAGCAGAGCTGGCAGTTGGTTCCCCAACTCCACACAGCATTCGCGGTGGCTCCCAAGCTGTGACACTGGGGCCAGGCAGCAGCTCCGGCCACAGCGATGGCAGCGGCTCTGTGCTGCATGGCAGCTTCAGCCTGGGCTCGGTGGCACTGGCGTGGCCGGGAGGGCCGTTGGGCTGTCGCGTTGGGCTGGGGCCTGGCTGTAGGCACGGGGCAGCAGGACCTTCCTGCTAGCTTGCATCAGCTGTTCTGCAAGCAGCCATAGAGTTCACACCGGGTACAGTGGAGGCAGAGCTGATCGCTCTTCGGATCAGTGGGGTGGGCTCCAAGCCCAACTCATCTGCCTCTCTAACAGCTCGGTGTCTGTGGCAGGTGGATGTACTGGACGGACTGGGAAGAGGATCCCAAGGACAGCAAGAGGGGCAAGATTGAGAGAGCCTGGATGGACGGTTCCAACCGCAACATCTTCATCACCTCCAAGACTGTCCTGTGGCCCAACGGGCTGAGCCTGGACATCCCAGCCAAGATCCTCTACTGGGTCGATGCTTTCTATGACCGCATCGAGATGGTCTATCTCAACGGCACTGAGCGGAAGGCAAGTGGAGGTCCCCGCGGGCTCTCGGATGTTGATTGCCCCAGAGTTGGGGCTGTGGGCAGCTGAGCCATTGCCTCAGCTGACTGCATCCACTGTGGGTCTGCTCGGTGGCCACATTTAGCCACGCTCCCCTGCCACCCCCTCATCTCCCCTTCCAATGTGCCTTGCCCTCTCCTGCCATGTGGGGTTTGCCCGGGCACCCTTCCCAGCTAACGACAAGCCTCTCCGCCTCCCTGTGCCCGCAGATCGTGTATGAGGGACCTGAGCTGAATCATGCCTTCGGGCTGTGCCACTACAGCAGCTTCCTCTTCTGGACCGAGTACCGCAGCGGCAGCATCTACCGGCTGGACCAGGCCTCCAAGGTGGTGAGCCTGCTCCGGAACGAGCGCCCACCCATCTTTGAGATCCGGATGTACGATGCGCAGCAGCAGCAAGGTGCTGGGGCCACCTCTGCTTGGCACCGCGGGGACCCATCACGCACGAGGGATTGGGGGAGCTGGAAGAGGGATGGGACTGGGGACCAGGGTCCGAGGAAGTGCCCTGCCTTCCTCTTGGCCATATGGCTGCCTGTCTGTCCATCCTCATGCACCCTGTCTTTCTCTCCGTAAACCCTGCTATCCCTCATCCTTCTAGCCTTTCCTCTCTTTCTCCCCCTCCCTCCCTGCCTGAGAGGCTTCCTGGCTAGTTCAGCCAGGCTTTATGTCCCCTGAGGCGTCCCCGCTGCCTTGCACGGTCTGATAAACTGGAGTCTCCAGCTGGTGAGGAGTCACCAGTGACTTGCACAGCCTGGTGAACTGGGGTCTCCAGCCAAGTTCCAACTGTGGAGCCTGTAGAGGGAGTCCAAGGGGCTGGGGGCACCCAGCAGCACCTGTGGGTCAGCAGGGTTCCCTGAGCACTGAAGTCCCCTTCTCCTCACTCCTGCCTTGCCTCCGCAGTGGGCTCCAACAAGTGCCGTGTAAACAATGGCGGCTGCAGCAGCCTGTGCCTGGCCACCCCCCGGGGCCGTCAGTGTGCCTGTGCCGAGGACCAGATCCTGGGATCGGACTCTGTCACCTGCCAGGGTATGCTGCCGTGGGGCCTGACCCTCCGTGGGGACCCCCTTTCCCCCAAGGGTTGGGGGGGACACAGGGTCTGCAGCTCCACTCTGGCTCATCAGCAGTGATGCCTCTCGCGGTGGGGCGCTGGCCTGGGGCTCGGGGAGGTGGGTGCTCCCTGCACCCGTGGGAGATGCAGATGAGTCACGTTGCCAGCTCTGGTTCCTCCTCTTGCATGGTGGCAGCAGGACAGCCACCTGGCCAGGGAAGCAGGTGGAAGTCCCTGGTGGGGATCACTGCGCTGAAGCTATGCAACCGTGTCTGACGCTGCCTGCGCAGCTGGGGCACGATCGCTCTGCTGCCAGCGTAGGGGAGAGAGGTTTAAGGTGGGGAGCCTGAGCGGTACTGTGCTTTGCCGGCTTAAATGAGAGGGGTGAAGCTCTGCTGGCGCGTACAGGCTGAGCCAGGGTCTCTTCCCCTCAGTTGTGGGGTGCGCCTTCGCGTTTTCATGCTCAGGAGCCAGTGCGTGTGGGCACGAGTGTTTGTGTACACTCTCAGGGCTGCTGGGCAGTCGTGTGGGCATCCTGCCAGCCTGGGACACAGGATTGTCCTTGCTGCTGCCCTGCACTTGGTCACTTGGTGAAAATCACCCCCTCCCTTTGCTTTTCCCTTACCAGCCAACCCGTCCTACATCCCCCCTCCGCAGTGCCAGCCCGGGGAGTTCGCTTGCAAGAACAACCGCTGCATCCAGGAGCGCTGGAAATGTGATGGGGACAACGACTGCCTGGACAACAGTGATGAAGCCCCTGAGCTCTGCCGTACGTAGTTGCCTTCTGTGCAGTGGGGTAGAGCTTTACGTGCTCCTGGGGCGGCAGGATTCAGGCTAAGCTTCCCTGAGGTGTGGGGCCAGTGTCTGGGATGGGGTCAGGCAGCCAGGACCCCTGCATCCCCTCCCCAACTCTAGGACGGGAGTGGGCTCGAGTGGTTGAGGGCGTAAATGGTGATTAGGATCCTGGATCCCCAGTTTGTCTGAGGCTCCCTGCCCTTTTCTGTCTCAGTTTTTCTGCCCACCGGATGTGGAGGAGGAATGAGGGTGGGATGGAGTCAGGCAGGCCCTGAGTGTGTGTTTCCCCCGCAGACCAGCACACCTGCCCCTCCGACCGTTTCAAGTGCAAGAACAACCGCTGCATCCCCAACCGCTGGCTCTGCGATGGGGACAACGACTGTGGGAACAACGAGGATGAGTCCAACTCCACCTGCTCGGGTAAGGAGCCTGCCTCGTCCCTGGGGAAGAGGGAGAGCTCGCGCTACTGTAATGAGCTGCAGTCTTTGCTGCTCCCTGCATGCTGCAGGGCTGAGGCTGAGGTTTCAGGGCCTCACACATCCCTGCTGCCCACCTTGCAAACAGTTTGGCTTCTGCGCCTGTGCCTTGCAGGAGCCTCGGGGGGTTTGTTCCGCACCTTTTCCCCAGCAAAGCAAGGCGCCACCAGCTACTAAAGCTCTGTCTGTTTCTCCCTGGGCCAGCTCGGACCTGCTCCCCCAACCAGTTCTCCTGTGCCAGTGGGCGCTGCATCCCCATCTCCTGGACGTGTGACCTGGATGATGACTGCGGGGACCGCTCCGACGAGTCTGCCTCGTGCGGTGAGCTGGGGTGGGGAGCGCTGGGAGTACAGGGCCCATTGGGGGAGCGCTGCTCCTCACCCCTCCATGGGGCAGAGGCACCAGTGGGGCCGGGTGTGAGGATTGGGGCACAGGGTGTCTCCCCAACACTGATCATGCCTCTGCCTCCTCCACAGCCTACCCGACCTGCTTCCCCTTGACACAGTTCACCTGCAACAACGGGCGCTGCATAAACATCAACTGGCGGTGTGACAACGGTAAGGACCACGGCCCCGCTGCTGCCAAGGGGGGCGCAGCCAGGGACGGCGAGATCAGACGCAGGGGTGCCAGCCTCGCAGGGCACCCTGTTCCCGCAAGGGCCATTTCTCAGCCTTGTGCTAACCAGCAGAGCTCAGGCCCTGAAGGGAGGAGGCATTAGCTGAAGCTGTAAGCGCATCCTGCAACACTGAGACCCACATTTTCCTTGGCTGCCCTTGGGGGAGCATGTGTTGCAGGACCAACCTGGCAGGGATCATTTCAGCAGAGCTTGGCTTTCTTTGCAAGGTGGCCAAAACTCTGCCCCAGTGCTTGAGACGACTGTGGAGTAGCCTGTGCTGCTGGTGGGCTGAGCCAGGTCCCGTAGCCCCAGGGAAGGCAGGGGAGGTCTCCGAGCAAGCTCAGATCTGGCCTCAGATCTGTTTCCAGGGCCAGGCTGGGACAGAGGGTTTACCCCAGGGCTGCTCTCTTTCCCCAGACATTTGTTTTAGTCTTCCTAGCAGCTCTGCATCATTAGGTTTAATTAGTGGCTTCAGAGCAGGTGAGTCACGTTCAGAGCAGCAGAGTGCAGGAGGTTAGCGGGGAGCTGCGGGTGCAGGTCTCTCCCTGGGGTCTTCCTGAGCAAGTGGCCTCTTCGTCCTGGGGCAGCCCCACCTCTGAGCCATCCCCGCCAAGGGACGGTCTCTTTTCCCGGGGATCCACCAGTGCTGGCAGCCAGGTGCTCACAAAATCAATGGCCTTGGCGTGGGGCGCCTCCGTGCAGCCAAAAGCCTCACCAGGCACCCACGGGGCAGGAGCTGCAGCACCGAGGGGCTCCCAGCCTGGCTGCCCCGGCTCCCCCAGCACCCTCCGCTGCTTCTGGTCTCGCCTCCCAGGCCGCTCGGTGTGCCTGCGCAGCCTCTGTCTGTCCCTCTCCATGTCGATGTTCGCGTCCTGGCATCAGCGTGTTTTTGTGCCACTCTCTGTGCGTGTGCTGTGTTGTGTTGTTTTGTTTGTCATTGTGCCCACTCTCCTGTCTGGTTGGTTCTGTGTTTCAGAAAAAGATTGTGGGGATGGCTCTGACGAAAAGAACTGTCCAAAGCCTACCGGTTAGTGCATAGATCAACATGCACCAGACCCCCAACCTGGCCCCACGCAACCCCCAAACCTGCCCTCTCCAAATTGCCATGAGCCCTGTGGGCTGCTCCTCCAGACACTGGCAATGCACCCCGTGTTCTCCAGCAATGCCCCCCACTCTCTGGCGATGCCCCCCACTTGCCAGCAGCGGGAGGGATGTGCCGGGGAGTGAAGCAGCCATCCCTCCCAGCTCACCAAGTGGAGTTGCTCGGGAAGCTCCAGTTGGTGGGAACCCGGAGAGGTCAGGGGCTGCAGCTGCAGGAGCGGGGCTGTGATGAAGCTGTGTGGCAGCCGCCAGTGCCATTGTCCCCATGCCCGTCGTGAGCTCCCCTGTGCCTGGGGAGACAGAGGCATGGGGAAGCAAAGGCCCTTTACCAAGCTCAGGCTGGGCGTCTGCAGAGGAGCAGAGCGCTGCGGTGGTTCCCGTGAGCCGGGCCAGCCCCATGCTGGCGCCAGCAGGGCAGGCGGAGGGGTTGCATTGCCAGTGTTGCGGCACCGTCAGACCAAAGCTCCCCCTGCCCGTCAGCAGGCGATGGGGTTTCCTCCAGGCAAGCTGACACCCCCCAATTGGCCGTACCAGCCCATCTCCCCGTGGATGCACCCCGTAAAGGAGTGCACTGTCCCCCCAGCTCAGCTCCCCCTGTGGAGTGGAGCGGCCCCCTCGCTGCTGGGTACCCTCCCAGCCTCCCCAGGTACATGGCTGATCTATGCANCGGGGGGCGGGAGGGCCGGGGGGGCCGGGGGCTCTCTGTTCAACCTGGCCTCCACCGCGGGGGTCCCACCGCCAGCACTGACAGGCCGCCTGTTGCCCCGTGTCCTGTCTGCCAGCGTGGTCCGTCAGATCCCCGTTGTTCCCCGCTTCCCCTGACCGCCTCCTCTGGCCGGGGGTCTCTGCCTTCCTCCCTCCTGCCGGGCCTCCACCAGCCCTCCCGGCCGGCCGGGCGCTCTCTGAGCCCTGTCCCGCTCCCCTTCCCTCTCCAGACAACGACTGTGGGGACAACAGCGACGAGGCGGGCTGCAGCCACTCCTGCTCCAGCAACCAGTTCAAGTGCAACAGCGGGCGCTGCATCCCCGTGCACTGGACCTGCGACGGGGACAACGACTGTGGGGACTACAGCGACGAGACTCACGCCAACTGCACCAACCAGGGTGAGTCCTGGCCTGTGGTGGGGTCAGACTGCCCTGTGCCGCTGCTCAGTGTCCTTGCATGGGGGATTCAGGTCCTGCCCTGGGAGGGAGTGCACGAGCAGCAGATGGACCCTCCCGGGCATCAGCTCTGCTGCTGTTCCTTCTAGAGCCAAAAGCGCCCCTGGGCAGAGCCCCACCTTCCAGGCAGGAGATCCTGCAGCCTCTTCTGCCCACTCTGGGTGCCCAGATAGCCCCTCCTGCACCTCTGGGTGCCCCTGGGCTGAGTGCCCGGTCTTCCTCCTGCCCCCTGCGTGCACCCGGTTCCCAGCTCCTGGGGGCGAAGGCAGTGAGCGGGTGCATGTGCCCTCCCACCAGCCACTCGCCCGCCCGGGGGCTGCCACACCGACGAGTTCCAGTGCCGGCTGGATGGGCTTTGCATCCCCATGCGCTGGCGCTGCGATGGCGACACGGACTGCATGGACTCCAGTGACGAGAAGAACTGCGAGGGGGTCACCCATGTCTGCGACCCCAACGTCAAGTTTGGCTGCAAGGACTCAGGTGAGAGCAGGGGAGGGGGGAACTGCTGCCCTTTGCCCCCTCTGACCCGGGCAAGGGGCTGGGACCTGCCTCAGCTCGGTGGGGACAGGGACAGCAGTGGAGGGTTGCTTTGGGGCAGCCGGGACCCTGAGTGCCCGAAGTAACATCTCCTCCACATCTGATATGCCCCCTCCTCGCTCCCCCCTCGGCAGCCCGCTGCATCAGCAAGGCCTGGGTCTGTGACGGGGACAGCGACTGCGAGGACAACTCGGATGAGGAGAACTGTGAGTCACTGGTGTGCAAACCTCCCTCCCACACCTGCGCCAACAACACCTCCATCTGCCTCCCCCCCGAGAAGCTCTGCGACGGCTCTGATGATTGCGGGGACGGCTCCGACGAGGGAGAGCTCTGCGGTGAGTGTGGCGCTGGGCGCCGGGACACAGGGTCTCCCCCAGCCGGGAGCGGGACAAGGACCTGATGAGCGCACCCTCTCTCCACAGACCAGTGCTCCCTGAACAACGGGGGCTGCAGCCACAACTGCACCGTGGCCCCTGGCGAGGGCATTGTCTGCTCCTGTCCCCTGGGCATGGAGCTGGGTGCGGACAACAAGACCTGCCAGATTCAGAGCTACTGCGCCAAGCACCTCAAGTGCAGCCAGAAGTGCGAGCAGGACAAGTACAACGTCAAGTGCTCCTGCTACGAGGGCTGGATGCTGGAACCCGATGGCGAGAGCTGCCGCAGCCTGGGTGCGTGCGGGTGGGCTGCAGGGGCTGGCGGCATCGCCCTAGCTGCCTTTGACTGGGGGTGTCCTGCTGATCTCGGAGGCAGCAGCAGCGGAGCTGAGGACTCTGTTGATGGGCACTGTCGGGTCCTGGGGGGTTCTGCCGGCCGACACTGGGCCCCTCGCTGTCCCCACCTGGCACGAGCTGCCCTTTACGGTGCAGGGGTGTGGGTGGTCCCACAGCCGGGGCTGGGGCCAGGAGCCAGGGACACCTTCCACCCACAGGTGTGGGGACCATTGGTCCCACGCAGCCCCCGCCAGTCCGTGCCCCTGTTCTGACCCTGCCCTGCTTTCCCCAGACCCCTTCAAACCGTTCATCATATTCTCCAATCGCCATGAGATCCGCCGCATTGACCTGCACCGGGGTGACTACAGCGTCCTGGTCCCCGGGCTGCGCAACACCATCGCCTTGGACTTCCACCTCAACCAGAGCTCGCTGTACTGGACTGACGTGGTGGAGGACAAAATCTACAGAGGAAAGCTGCTTGAGAATGGAGGTGTGTAGCTCTGGGGGCCCGGAGCAAGCTGGCGGGGGCCAGAGGGGTGGGAAGGCAGCAGCGCGGTTCTGGGGTAGGGTGCCGGCCATGACTCCTTGGCACCCCTCCACAATGATGCGGCCACTGGAACCCACAGCCCCTCTACTGATCCCCTTCTGCTCTCCAAAGTTGCTCATTATGAAGGAGTTAATTAGCATTCCTAGCACTTCCCTGATGGTAATTGCAGTCCAGCAGCTGGGAGCACAAAGCCGGGCCCCCTCCCCACCTGTGCTGCAGAGGGGGCACCCGCAGTGGGGCAACGAGAGCTCAGCGCCGGTCCACGGACGTGGGGCTGAGCCCTTTGGGGTTCCCACGCTGTTTGGGGAGGAAGCTTCCCCATGCCAGGGAACCCAGTCAAGCCAGGTGGAGCTGTTCAGGACTGGGGCACGATGGTGGCAGGTGGGCCAGGGAGGAGGCACCAGCCTGAGCCCTCCCGGTGCTGTGCCCCGCAGCTCTGACCAGCTTCGAGGTGGTGATACAGTACGGGCTGGCCACCCCTGAGGGGCTGGCCGTGGACTGGATCGCTGGCAACATCTACTGGGTGGAGAGCAACCTGGACCAGATTGAGGTGGCCAAGCTGGATGGCACCATGCGAACTACACTGCTGGCTGGGGACATCGAGCATCCCCGTGCCATTGCCCTGGACCCCCGCTATGGGTAAGGCAGGAGGGGACATCGGGCACCAGGACACAGTGGCACCCTTGGGGTCTTGTGGGGGAACCAGGCCGTGGGCTCCTATCTGGGCACACACTCCCTGCCAATTCGGGAGGCAGAGCTTGGTGTCCCTGCGCTGACTGTTCCTTCTCCCTGTTCCTCGCAGGATCCTCTTCTGGACAGACTGGGACGCCAGCCTGCCCCGCATCGAGGCCGCCTCCATGAGTGGTGCGGGCCGGCGCACCATCCACAAGGAGACGGGCTCGGGGGGCTGGCCCAACGGGCTCACTGTCGACTACCTGGAGAAGCGCATCCTCTGGATTGACGCCAGGTAGGGCCAGGACACCCATCCCTGCCCCACACCTCCCTTTTCCCGTCGCCTCGGGACCCCTGCCCCCTTCCCATCCCTCCCAGCTCTGGCACCTTCCCCCTTGCTTCTGTGGTGTTCTACCATTTGACTGCTGGGCTGGGAGCGAAAGCCTGTGCTCCGTGGGGTCTCTTTGTGTCTGCAACACATTCCAGCCTTTGCTCTGGGTTTTTTTCCTCTGTGAGGACTGCGATCCCTGGTGTAAATCAGCAGACCTCCTCCTCCTCTGCAGCAGCAGCATTAAGCGGAGTAGAGGCGGCGGCTGCTTAGACCCTGTGGGTTGTTGCTGTTGGGTTAAAGACCTGTCCTTTGCCTGTGCCTGGTACCCCTTGCCCAGCCTGCTCTCACCCCTTGTCTCTGCTGGGCACAGGTCAGATGCCATCTACTCAGCCCTGTATGATGGGACGGGGCACATCGAGGTGCTGCGGGGACACGAGTACCTGTCACATCCCTTTGCCGTCACCCTGTACGGGGGTGAGGTCTACTGGACTGACTGGCGCACCAACACGCTGGCCAAGGCCAACAAGTGGACAGGGCACAACGTGACGGTGGTGCAGAGGACCAATACGCAGCCTTTCGACCTGCAGGTGTATCACCCCTCGCGGCAGCCCCTGGGTGAGGCCTGGGGAAGCGGAGGCAGCCGGACAGGGTGGGGGGAGCGTGGTGGGGAGATGGTGCCGGCACTTGGTGTGTGCCCATACCCACTCAGAGCATCACGTGGGAACTGCTCCCACCCCCACGGCTGCCCCTTCTCGCCCCCACTGTGGTGCCGGCCACCCAGCACAGAAGTGTCTTGGGGTGATGAGGCTGATGGGTCAGAGCTCCTTGCCGAGGCTGGGAGGGTTTGGGAGGTCTGCAGCTCTCTGGGGCTTCCTGGGTTGGCATTCCGTGGAAGAGGGACATCACTGAGTCTTGTCCCCTTTGCAGCTCCTAATCCCTGTGAAGCCAACGGGGGCAAAGGGCCATGTTCCCACCTCTGCCTCATCAACTACAACCGCACGCTGTCCTGTGCCTGCCCCCATCTCATGAAGCTGGACAAGGACAACATGACCTGCTATGGTAGGGGTCTGCCCAGGAAGCCCTGGAGTGGGGAGAACAAGTGGGTGCTTCAGCGCCAGCTCTGCAGACCAGGCTGAGGTCCCACAACTGCCCCTCTCATCCTTCTCCCCAGAGTTTAAGAAGTTCCTGCTGTATGCACGGCAGATGGAGATCCGGGGTGTGGACATCGACAACCCCTACTACAACTACATCATCTCCTTCACGGTGCCCGACATTGACAATGTCACGGTGGTGGACTATGATGCCCTGGAGCAGCGCATTTACTGGTCTGATGTCCGCACTCAGACCATCAAGAGAGCTTTCATCAACGGCACTGGCGTTGAGACCGTTGTCTCTGCGGGTGAGTGTGGAGGAGCATCGCCCCGCATGGCTGCTCCCATCAGGTCCTGGAGTGCGGCAGAGCCGTCAATCCTCCAGAGGCTTCGGCACCATGAGATTATCCCTTCCTCTTCATCTGAGCATCATCCCAACCCCATTCTCACAGGTAATGAGTCTTCCTTCTCCGTTGCCTTTCAGACCTGCCCAACGCTCACGGCCTGTCTGTGGACTGGGTTTCCAGAAACCTCTTCTGGACCAGCTACGATGCCAACAAGAAGCAGATCAACGTCGCCCGGCTGGACGGCTCCTTCAAGAACGCGGTGATCCAGGGGCTGGACAAGCCTCACTGCCTGGTGGTTCACCCCCTCTGGGGGTAAGTCTCTGGTGGGACACAGTGCCAGCGGGCTTGGGGTCAGGCCATGAGCATCAAAGGAGGAGAAGGTGTACACGAGGCGCACGTGTGAGTGCGCGTGACAGTGCCTGTGTGTGGTTGAGGAGAGAACAGGTTGCTCTCCCGATGTGTCAGCGCGTGTAGGAGGTGTGTGAGAGGAGATGGGGCCACAGCTCGGGAGGTGTGTGCCTGTCGGCGCGTGCAAAGGAGCAGGCTGCGTTTCTGTAACACGCATGTGTGTGCATGAAGGAGGACAGGCTGCAGATAAGTGTGCATCCACAAGCGTGTGCCAGTCTGGGTGTGCACGGGGCTCTGCTGGGCACGGCCAGGCGAGTGCTTGCAAACACCAAACCCCCTCCCCGGTCCTGACACCGGAGGCGAGGAGGCCATGGGGCTGCCCGGGCTGTGCAGCGAGAGGGGAGAGGC
>VZSZ01010895.1:7983-29606 GCA_013398815.1 Ibidorhyncha struthersii | reverse complement strand
GGGAGGGCAGCAGAGCTGCGCATGGGCCATCTCCGCGGGGCTGTTGGAGCAGCTGTGCTCAGTGTCCCCTCACCGGTGCAGGAAGCTCTACTGGACAGACGGGGACAACATCAGCGTGGCCAACATGGACGGCAGCAACCGCACTCTCCTCTTCACCAACCAGAAAGGGCCTGTTGGTATGCACTCCCCTGTCCGCCCCGGTACCACCCCACCTTGCCGCACCCTTGCTGGCCCTAAAAGCCTCAAACCCCGACTCTGGCAGCCCCGTCTCCACGGGGTGCTGGTGCCTGGTTTGCGCTGGGTGTCCCTGACCTCGCACGCCACTTCTCTCCATCACACCATCCACTCTGCCGGTCCCATCCCACCTCCCAGATGGTGACGGTCCCTGCATGCTGCCTGGCCACTGACAGTCCCTTGCTTTTCAGGCCTGGCCATTGACTACCCAGAGAGCAAGCTGTACTGGATCAGCTCTGGCAATGGCACCATCAACAGATGCAACCTCGACGGCAGCAACCTGGAGGTGATTGAGTCCATGAAGAGTCAGTTGAGCAAGGCGACCGCCCTGGCCATCATGGGTGAGAGCTGGCAGGGTGATGGGAGTGGTTCATGAAGCCCTTTCCCATTCTCCTGGCCCTGCCCGAACACAGACTGCTCGTTGCCACCTCTAGCAGCTGTGGAGGGGATGTTTCTCCACCAAAGGCTGAGCTCAGACCCCTTTTTCTGGGCCATTGCATGTAAATCTGTGTGGAGCAACTGCTCTTTGCTGCTGGGGAGGGAGGGGTGGGGAAAGCTGCTGCATGTTCCTGCCTTCTTCCAGGCAACAAGCTGTGGTGGGCTGACCAGGCCTCCGAGAGGATGGGCACCTGCAACAAGAAGGATGGGACAGAGGTGACAGTGCTGCGCAACAGCACCACGCTGGTGATGCACATGAAGGTGTACGACGAGACCATCCAGCAAGGTGAGGGCAGAGACCCTGCAGGGCCACACAGCAGTTTGTCCGCTCTGCCGGGGTGCCAGTGGTGCTGGAGCCTGGCTCATGGTGACCGGGCAGCCGACTGACCCTGTCCCTTCCTGCTGGCCCAAGCCTGGCCTTGCCCTCGCACCAGGTCCCTGCCGGCTGACCCAGAGCACCCATGTTCCGTGCGGCTGCCCCAAGCAGTGCTGGCCCCAGCTGCCACAGCCTCTCCCTGGGCGCCAGCAGCACCGTGGATGTTCCCCAGCCGCCACTCACCCACCTTCTTTCCATGGCAGCTGGAACCAATCCCTGCAGCCTAAATAATGGCGACTGCTCGCAGCTCTGCCTCCCCACTTCCGAGACCTCCCGGTCCTGCATGTGCACTGCAGGCTACAGCCTGAAGAGCGGGCAGCAGTCCTGCGAAGGTGAGCGTGTCTGTCCCCGTCCCCTCGCCCGAACTACCCCCTTGGAGCAGAGACCCCGCGGGCTCCCCAGGCCATGCCTGCTGCGTGCTGCAGCTCTGCCTGTGCCACATGGTGCTGCGCAGCCAAGGAAGGCGTGTGTGCCGGTGTGGTGCATGGGGGGCTGCTACTGCTCACTCCAGCTGCGTGCGGGCTCCTCCCGACTGCCCCACACCTCCCTGCACTCCGCAGCACTGCGGGGGGATGCTGGGGGCCAGAGGGATGCTGGAGGGGCTCAGGAGGGGCTGTGGGTTTGGGCGGCAGCGAGACCCTCGCGTGGGCTGTCCCTGCGAGGGGCTGGGCAGTGATGAGCATGGGCGGCATGGGGGCTCTGGTTTAGCAGGAGGAGGGGAGCAGGACTGCACGGTGGGAGCCCTTAAAGGAGAGGTGAAACCCTTGCTGCCAGCAGTGGGTTTGGGTCACTGACACTGCAGTCACCGGGAATGGGGCTGGGCAGCCGGCTCAGCATTTGCTTTGCAGATCCGCAGTCCCTGCCTGGTTCACCACCATCTCCCTTGGGAGGGAAGGGCCCCCCTGCTCCCTGGTCACTGCCAGGACCTCTCAAAGGCTGTTTGTGTGCAAAATGTTCTTGGTGTTTGTGGAGGGGGCTGGCAGAGCTGCTGCGCCATCTGGGTCAGGGCAGGCACTGAATAACAAGCGCTGCCCTGACCCAGATGCGGCACAGAGCCTTTGCCAGCGCTCAGGGGCAGAGGTGGCTCTGGACAGAGACATCGCTCGTGCCTCCCCTGTGCCCCACCGTGGGTCAGGACCCTTTGAACAGGCTGCTCCAGGGCCTGCAGCCTCCAGGGAGGTCTGGGCAGGCCGTGCCGGCACGCAGCCCCTTTGCTGCAGGGAAGCAGGGAAGGGCTTTGCCGCTGCTCTCTGGGTTCCTGCCCCGACCATCAGAAATCTTGTCCCTGACTATGTCCGTGCTCGGTTTAGAGTGGGTTGTTCCCTGCTCTCTTTCCACAAGGTTTGCCATTCCTTCCCCTGCCCAGTGTGGTGATGAAAGGTATCCCATCCTGATCACAGAGGAGTTTTCTCCTCCTTCTGTTCATCCTGGTTAGTCGCCTCTCACTCAGGGCCCCAAGCGAAGCAGGGACATCCCTCCCTCCGTGAGAAACCACGGTGCTGCAAACACGTCACCCCCCAACTGCAGCACCGTGGGCAGGATCAGGCACTCGGTGTCCGGCAGGACTGCCTCCCCCATCGCCTCCCCGGCTGCCAGCAGAGCTGCCGCTCCCGCTGCCGGCCCACGTCTCACATGCGTCAGCCACAGAGTCAGCTGAGAGGTGGGCGTAGGGGCTGCCTGTGTGGGGATGCTCCAGGCAGCTGCACAGCTTGCCAGCGGGTCCAGCCGGTGCAGTTCTGCCCTGCCCTGCCTGTCCCTCGGCTGTCCTGGGCTGTCTGCCCAGGCTGGGAACTCACGGTGCTGCTGTTGTGGCAGGGTCAAGCGCTCCCACCAGCCCTGCCAGGCTTGTGCTCCTCCACGGGCTGCTGTCGCAGTTTTCCATAAGTTGTGGCTGTCCGTTGAAGGGACAGCGTGTGGTTTCTGTGGTGCAGCTGACTATCTGCGCATCTGTGTCGCAGGTGTTGGCTCCTTCCTCCTGTATTCAGTCCACGAGGGGATCCGTGGCATTCCCCTGGACCCCAATGACAAGTCAGATGCTCTCGTGCCCGTGTCGGGGACCTCCCTGGCTGTGGGGATCGACTTCCACGCAGGTGACTTGGGTGCTGGGAGCGGGACAACGGGACTGGAGAGGGCAGGGAGGGGGAGTGCAGGGGAGACTGTCGCCAGACCCCCTTTGGCAGCGCTCTGCCCTAGAGCGTCTCCCCCCGGCAGCTCCGGGTGAAGGAGGGTTTCAGGTCCCCGTGCCGGAGCTGCGGGCTCAGCCTGGCCTGTGCCACCCTTGGGGTGACTCAGAGGTGGTTACTGACCTCCGCTCTCCTGCCTGTCCCCTCCCAGAGAATGACACCATTTACTGGGTGGACATGGGCCTGAGCACCATCAGCCGGGCCAAGCGGGACCAGACATGGCGGGAGGACGTAGTCACCAATGGCATTGGCCGCGTGGAGGGCATCGCTGTGGACTGGATTGCTGGTGAGATGGGGCTCTGCAGCAGGGAGGAGCGGATGGGCAGTCGGGGAGTGGGGCTCGCGCAGGTGTTCACTGTCCCCTCTGCAGGAAACATCTACTGGACGGACCAGGGCTTCGATGTCATCGAGGTAGCCAGGCTGAACGGGTCCTTCCGCTATGTGGTCATCTCTCAGGGGCTGGACAAACCACGTGCTATCACAGTTCATCCAGAGAAGGGGTGAGACACTGCACAAAGCCGCCCAGAGAGGGCCATCAGGTGGGGGGTGGGCACGTACTGGAGACCCCCAGCACCCTCTCAGCAGAGCTGTGCCGTTTGCACGCAGTGGAGAAGGACTCATAGGTCTCCTGCCACATGAAGGGATAGGCCCCCAGTGTCCAAACCAGCTGGGTTTAACCGCCCTTTCGCCGATGGGCTGAGCTTGCTGGGAGCTCCACACCTCAGAAAATCCAAGTGGAGCCTGCCCGGACCGGCTCCAGCGTTGGACTGAGCCACAGGGAGAGGAGAGTTGTTTGGATCCAGGGAAGGATGGAGAACAGCACCTTACGTGCCTGGCACATGGGCTGGTTTCTGGGCTGTGTCCAGCTGCAACACAGCACTCCTTTCCCCACTGCAGTGTGGTCTGCAAGCATGTGTCAACCAGGAGGGTGGCAGATTATCAGGGGTCTGGACCGAGGCCCCAATGTGGAGGGATGAGGGGGAGAGGTGCTTGTCCTCTGCTCTGGTGGCCAAGAGGCCCAAGGGTGCTGCTTCTGGCCAGCCCTGTGGTCATGTCCCTGCTGTCTCCTGCAGGTATCTGTTCTGGACAGAGTGGGGCCAGTACCCCCGCATCGAACGGTCACGCCTGGATGGGACCGAGCGGATGGTGCTGGTGAACGTCAGCATCAGTTGGCCCAACGGAATATCTGTTGACTATGAGGTACAGCCGCCAGCTGGGAGGATGGTGCCACCCTGGAGCCTGCTGGGGAGTGTGCCGGTCCCAAGGGTCCCCGCAGCTGTGCCCCTGCTGGTGGGGACACGGCTGCACTCCCCAGGGCGCTGGAGTCTCCTCTCCAGTGCAGGGAGGGTTGTCCAGGGTGGTTGTCTTCTGAACCCTGGGACCTTCTGGTGGACGTGGTAGGAGGTGCGGAGGGTGCCTTAGTGCCACCCCCAGTGCACTGCTCCATTACTGATGGGGATTCTTTCTCATCGCCTCAGGATGGGAAGCTTTACTGGTGCGATGCCCGGACAGACAAGATTGAACGAATCGACCTGGAGACAGGTGAAAACCGAGAGGTCGTCCTGTCCAGCAACAACATGGACATGTTCTCGGTGTCGGTCTTCGAGGAGTACATTTACTGGAGCGATAGGTACGGTGCCCAAGGGGTCCAGCGGTGCTGGGGGGCACCAGCCATGCAGGAGGGTGGGGGAGCTGGCGGGTGCTACAGGAAGGTGGTGGTACCACCACAGGGTGCTGCTGAGGTGTGCCCCGCGTTGGTTGCTCGGTGACTCTCTCCATCCTTAGGACTCACGCGAATGGCTCCATCAAAAGAGGCAACAAGGACAATGCCACCGAGTCAGTGTCCCTGCGGACAGGGATCGGCGTGCAGCTCAAGGACATCAAAGTCTTCAACCGGGCCAGGCAGAAGGGTGAGTCCAGGAACAGGGTGTCAGCCCCTCGTGCAGTGCTGCCAAGTGCTCACAGCCGCCCGGGCTGGGCTCCCACGGCAGGCAGATGTGGGGAGGGGGATGGAGAAACAAACAACAAATGGGCCACTGTGTCCTCGTCAAAGAACTGTGTCATGCCATGGGCTGAGCCCTTTCCTTCACCCGCTTCCTCTGGAAGCGGGGAGAGGTGAAAAGCGGCTGAGCAGGAGCATCCTCTGACACAGAGCCTGCCCAGTTCTTCGAACAATCCCCTCTTTCCTCCCCAGGCACCAACATCTGTGCCCAGAGCAATGGGGGCTGCCAGCAGCTCTGCCTGTTCCGGGGCAATGGGCAGAGGACGTGTGCCTGTGCCCACGGCATGCTGTCTGAGGACGGGGTGAGCTGCCGGGACTACGATGGCTACCTGCTGTATTCAGAGCGCACCATCCTCAAGAGCATCCACCTGTCAGACGAGAACAACCTCAATGCGCCCATCAAACCCTTCGAGGATGCAGAGCACATGAAGAATGTCATTGCCCTGGCCTTTGACTACCGCTACGGCTCCAAGGGCAGCAACCGCATATTCTACAGCGACATCCACTTCGGCAACATCCAGCAGATCAATGACGATGGCACGGGGCGCAAGACCATCGTGGAGAGTGAGTGTCACCAGGCTCCCTCTGCGAGCATCTGCTCCCAGACCCCTCTTTCTTGTTCTCCCCCATCACCTCTTCCTGAACTCCCTCCTTCCTCACCCAAGGGATTTCTTTCCTTTTCTCACTTACCATTTTTTTGTGTTTTCAAGAGGTGTTTTGAGTGGCAGCTGTTAAAGGTTCAGCTGTGAGCTTTCTACCGGAGCCTCTAGAAGAGGCAGCAGGCTGTGGTAGAGGATGCAAGTGTCAGGAGCAGTCCGCAGAGCTTGTTCTGGCAAGGAGAGTGTATCACGAGGCTCAGGCGTGCACGTGGGTATGCATTGCTCTAGAAACAAGGCACTGCAGCAAACTTGGGATCTGCTCTGTGTTTGCATTTGACTTCCAAGACAGACCCGTGGAGCCTGAGCAAACCGTGCCACGCCTGGCCCCGTCTTCACCTCCAGCCCTCCGTTTCCCCTTGGTTGGTTTTATTGGCTCCTACGGCAGTTGAAAGGACCACGTCTGTTGCTCTGCATCACTAGGGAGCACCTCCAGCAAGGGTTATAGATGTGCTCGCTAATGAGCGTATTTACATTTGGCACTTGGGAATAGCTGTTATCACTGAGATCAGGAGAGCAGAGCCCATCTGTCGTAGCTGGTTCATTAAACCTTTTGCTGATCGTTAACGAGGAAGGAAGGATGGGTGTACAGTTCAAGTCCCTGGCCTGAGAGCGGGAAGGAAGGTCTCCCTGCTCTGCCACGAGTCTTCATCTTGTCACTTTGTGCCTCTGGGCCTCAGCTCTCCCCTGGCAGAGGGAGACCCTTCCCTTCCCAGCACCACTGCTGCGGGAACAGGGGGACCCGGAGGCGGAGCAAGGCCCAGTCAGGCAGGGCAGATGATCAGAGCACAAGCTTGAAAGCAAAGTTCAAGTCCTCGTTTCATTGTAGGTGAATGTCATTCAGCCTTCCTGCAGGAAGTTACCTGGTTGGTAGCAGAGGCTGCCCAGGGGGGGCCCCTAAAGTCTCCTGGGGGGTCTCAGCTCACCCGTTAGCACAGCCCAGCCCAGCCCTATAAAGTCCCCTCAGGCGCTGCCACATTGGCGCTGCGTTAGCAAGCAGCCAGAGCCTCTGAGGGATTTTTTGGGGGTGTAATCAAAAGCAATAACTTCAGGCTGCCAAAAAAGCCACGTCCAAGCGTCACGGTCAGCACTGGCTGTGCAGAGCGAGCTGCGCAGCCTGGTCCAGCACAGGCTGGACGCAACCCTTGCCTGTCCTCCTCTCCTGCAGACGTGGGCTCGGTGGAGGGGCTGGCGTACCACCGCGGCTGGGACACGCTGTACTGGACAAGCTACACCACCTCCACCATCACCCGCCACACCGTGGACCAGAGCCGCCTGGGAGCTTTCGAGAGGGAGACGGTGATCACCATGTCAGGGGACGATCACCCCCGGGCCTTCGTGCTGGACGAGTGCCAGAAGTGAGTGGCCATCGGTGGTCCAGCCAGCCTGCCCAGGGGTCCACGTGGTCCCAGCGCCAGTGTCCAGGCAGACTCTCCTCCACTGGGGAGGAAGCACTGGTTCCCAGCACAGAGAGTATTGGACCCCAGGGAGGAAAGGCCCTGTGCCCCCCCCTCCCCATACACCCTTCAGCACCCCAAAGCACAGACAGAAGCCCTATCCCATCCCCTTCTCTGGCTGGCTGGTAACATGGGGTACCACATTTCCCATCTGGCTGTAGTGGCCTCATTCCTCCCTCTGCCACCCCGTTTTACGTGGGGCCGATGTCCCGTCCATCCCAAAGTCCCTGGAAGCCCCACAGCAGCAGAAGAGTGGGCTGAGCCAACACAGACGTGGCAGAGCTGGGCTTGCAAAGGCATCGTGTGTCTCTCCCCTTCCAGCCTGATGTTCTGGACCAACTGGAACGAGCAGCACCCCAGCATCATGCGTGCCACCCTCTCTGGTGCCAATGTCCTCATCATCATTGACCAGGACATACGGACACCCAATGGGCTGGCCATTGACCACAAGGCTGAGAAGATCTACTTCTCTGATGCCACGTTGGACAAAATTGAACGCTGTGAATACGATGGCTCCCACCGCCACGTGAGTCCAGACCTGGCCCCAGCAGCAGAGATGGAGGAGGAGAGCGGCGAGTGTCAAAACTGGGGCTGGCGCATTGTCCTGGGAGAGCAGAGCTATTCCTGGGGCACGGCAGGGGTCGGGCCTACCCCTGGGG
The DNA here is from genome assembly GCA_013398815.1 of Ibidorhyncha struthersii. NCBI lineage: Eukaryota > Metazoa > Chordata > Aves > Charadriiformes > Charadriidae > Ibidorhyncha > Ibidorhyncha struthersii. Next base: position 21,601 of record VZSZ01010895.1, on the reverse strand, counting down.
CAGACACACAGGGATGGGCTGCATTTGGGGTGGTGCTGGGGGCTGCGTCCCGCAGCCAGGTTCCCTCATGCTCACGGTTTGCTGATGTCCGGCAGGTGATCCTGAAATCAGAGCCTGTGCACCCCTTTGGCCTGGCTGTCTACGGCGATTACATCTTCTGGACGGACTGGGTGCGCAGGGCCGTGCAACGAGCCAACAAGTATGTGGGCACCGACATGAAGCTTCTGCGTGTTGACATCCCCCAGCAGCCCATGGGCATCATTGCCGTGGCCAATGACACCGACAGCTGTAAGGACCCTCCACGACCCACCCGTCACCCGCAGCCTCACCACCCCGGGCCCCCGCTCCTCTGCCCCCTCTCTGGGACAGCTCAGCCCCCCGCCCGGCAGCACTGCTCTTCCACCCTGTCTGCAGGCCAGGGGCAGGGGGAACCCGTCCCATCATCCTGCCTGGCCTGTCACTGCCCCTGCGGGGCCCTCACGGCAAGGCCTGTCCGTCTCCAACCTCTCTGCAGGGTGAAGAGAGAGAATTTGCCCCATTTGTGGTCTTCCCAGGGCATCTTCCTTCTGAGACTGGACGCCCCCAACCCCAAGCATCCCCCATAGCATCTTAAGAGCCTGGGGAGGAACCCCTACTTTTCCTCTCCCCAGCAGGGAGGAGGAGGGGAAGGGACTGCTGAGACTGTCCCTGGTGTGACTGCTCTCTGTCTCTCCTAGGTGAGCTTTCCCCATGCAGGGTGAACAACGGCGGCTGTCAGGATCTCTGTCTGCTCACACCCAAAGGACACGTCAACTGCTCCTGCCGCGGCGAGCGTGTCCTGCAGGAGGATTTCACCTGCAAAGGTGGATGGGAGGTGGAAGCGGGAGCTGGTGGGGATGGGAAGGGGAGGAGAGGCCACTCTCAGCCTGGCAGAGCTGACGTTCCCCACGCCCTCCCCAGCCCTGAATTCCACCTGCAATGTGCATGACGAGTTCGAGTGTGGGAACGGCGACTGCATTGACTTCAGCCGGACCTGCGACGGCGTGGTCCACTGCAAGGACAAGTCAGATGAGAAGCAGTCCTACTGCAGTAAGGTTCCTCCTCTTGCTGCTTTGCTCAACCACATGCACGCACCCCCCAGCACGTGCAGGCACCCTGGTCAAGCTGTCAGCTCTGCTCAGCGAAGGGAGCCAGCATGCCTGGGTGTCTGCTCGTGTCCCTCAAGTGCTCGCAGTCCCTCTTGCCCTCCCAGAGATGGGCTCAGCCAGGCCAGGCTTTAAGGGCTCCAGATCTTTTTCAATTTTGGGGGGAGGCTGAAGAGTGAGACACCTTGAGCCAATACGGTGGGGGCTGCAGCACCCTCCCTCTAACACCAATCCTCGCTCCTCAGCCGGGAGGGGTCTGTGCTGGGCAAAGGCCAAGCTTGACCACACGGTGTTGCCAGCACAGCACGAGGGACCCTGTTTCCTAATCCTGCCTGTGTAGTTTCTTCCCCTGCTGAAGGGTCCTTGAGGAGCTGAGACACCCGGGAGTGCCGGCCCTCCCCTTGCACTCACCTCCTCCTCTTCCCTCGCAGGCAGCCGCAAGTGCAAGAAGGGTTACCTGCACTGCATGAACGGGCGCTGCATCGCCAGCCGCTTCTGGTGCAATGGCGTGGATGACTGCGGGGACAACTCGGACGAAGTGCCGTGTAACAGTAAGCAGGCTGGCTGGCTCCCGGCCAGCCCTTGCCAGGGCTCGGTCAGCCATCTGGGACAGGGACAGAGGCTTTGGGAAAGAGTTACCTTCAGCTTGACAGGATCAGAGCAGAGCCAGGGCTTAACAGAGAGTCATGGTCTAAATCCTGCTTGTGCTGCCTGTGCCGCAGACCACTCCGTAAAGCTCGCTCCCTGACAGCTGGGAGGAAGAACTCCCAAGCACAGCCGTGCAGCACCCAGAGCCTCCCAAGAGCAGTGGTTTGACACCCAGGAGGAACAGGAGGCGACGGCGAGGTGCAGGGTCGCTGCTCCTCCTGCCTCCTGTGCCCCTGGCAAAGGGCACCCAAGCAGCCCCAAAAGCAGCATCCGTGCAGGGCTGCAGGAGCCTGTCTGTGTGGTTTAGAACCGACGGGGAAGGTCAGGAGCTTCCCTGAGCCTATCCAGGTCTGCCAGCGACAGGCCAGCTCAGGAGATGAGCTCAGGCTGCCGTGCAGAGCGCGTGAGCCGGAGAGGCACCAGGTCTCATGCGGGATGGGGCCAGAGCTGGGAGTGCAGGATCAGGTGGTCTGTAGCTGTGCTGGGCAGTGTGTGTGTGCATGTGCGCAACGCGAGTGGGGGCTGTGGGGTGGCTGTACCCGATGGATCCCCCAGCCCTGGTTCATCTGCTGTGGGGGCTTCCCCCTTGCAGAAACCAGCTGCGCTGCTACCGAGTTTCGCTGCCGAGATGGGACCTGCATTGGGAATTCAAGCCGCTGTAACCAGTTCATCGATTGCGAGGATGCTTCGGATGAAATGAACTGCAGTGAGTGCCCCAGCCGCTGCCCCGTGTTCCCTGCTGCCTCCCCAGCTCTGCCCTGCGGTAGCTCTGGAGATGCTCCTGCCCTCTGCGCCTGCGGGCAGGGGCCTGGGTCCCTGCACCCTGTTTCAGTCTTTGGGACTTGTGCTGAATCGGGGAGGGATGAGGGCCCTGGCTCCCATCCCATCAGCAGAGGCCAGCCCAGGTTAGCCCGCCAGCGAGAAGCAGCCCCAGCCCACACTGCAGCCCCCCGTGCTGTGCCTGGCACCTCACCACCCAACAGCCCATCACAGGCGCTTAAGTGGTCCCAGCAGCTCAGGGCTCACGTGGGGCAGAGTCAGCTCGGTGCTGCTGTGGGGAGGGAAGGGCTGTCAGCAGCAGGGCGAGGGCTCGTGCCATGTGGTGGGAGCTGGACCGAAGGGTTGTGCCACCGGCAAGCAGCACCCGTCAGCCAGGGCCCCTGTGGTTCCTTGCAGCCGCCACCGACTGCAGCAGCTATTTCAAGCTGGGGGTGAAGGGTACCACGTTCCAGAAGTGCGAACACACCTCTCTGTGCTATGCTCCGAGCTGGGTGTGCGATGGGGCAAATGATTGTGGAGACTACTCAGATGAGCGCAACTGCCCAGGTGAGAGTGGGGAGAGGAAAGGGGGCTTGGGCCGGGGAGAGTGGGGGCATCACACCGACCCTCTGGGCGGGTGCTCCCCTTTGGGGTCTGTTTGGGCGGTGGATGCTTTGTTTGCACACCAGAACCGTCGTCCTTTGTCTGCACAGCTCCTGCACGGAAAGTGCTGCAGGGCGCTGGTCAGTGCAGGATCACAGAGGGCTTTTGGGGAGGAATTCTTCTGAGTCGGGCAGTTCCAGGTTGGGAGGAGGCAGGACACGTCCACGCCACCACCCTTACCTGATGTTTGCTTCACAAACTAGGCGGGAGGAAACCCAAGTGTCCAGCCAATTACTTCGCCTGCCCAAGCGGGAGGTGCATCCCCATGACTTGGACCTGTGACAAAGAGGACGACTGCGAGAATGGAGAAGATGAGACTCACTGCAGTGAGCGGCAGGGTGGGGAGAGCAAGGGACTCCGGGGGGATAGCATGGGGTGGCAAGCACAAGCGTGCTGGAGGGGAGGCAGGACCCTGTCCCCACTTTGATGTCCTCTTGCCAAGGACCAGGCTCGAGATTCTTCCCGCTCTGCGGTCTTATTCCACAAGCTTGGACTTTTAACTGATCAATGCAGATGTCCTGGTGCATTTGTTTGCTCCGCACACGCACGAGTGTCTGTGGTCATTCTGAGGGTGGCCAGTTACGGCTCACCTGAGTTACGTTTTTAGTTCCAACCTCCCTGAACAAACCGCAAACGGCGCTCAGGAACTGGGGAACCTCCGCAGCTCCAGAGTAGGGAATCCCACACCACTTCTACAGCTGCAGTGCCTGTCAGCATGGCGTGTGGGCACTGCCAGGTCTGGGCGAGCAGTAGCCCCAGTGCCACCCTGGGCTGCAGCCCTGGAGCCCGGCTGGCCCAGCGTGGCTGTGCGCTGCTGCTGTGTCCCCCCAGCATCACCCTAGCTCTGACCTCTCCTCTTCTCCTCTCCTAGACAAGTTCTGCTACCCCGTGCAGTTTGAGTGCAACAACCATCGCTGCATCTCCAAGCTCTGGGTGTGTGACGGGGCAGACGACTGCGGGGATGGCTCTGATGAGGACAGCCGCTGCCGTGAGTCTGCTCCTGCCCCTGTCCTGACCTCTCAGTCTCTGCCTGCGCTGCTGCTCCACCTCTGTGTATTCCTGCCTCTGCCCATCCCTTCTCCCACCCTTGCTTTCCTGTGCTGCAGTCCTCACTGCTCTCCTGGGCCCTGGGACACACGTAGCCCAAGAGTGCCGGTCCTCCAGCCGTGGGGGTGACCGGCCTCCTTCTTGCTTCTCCTTCCCCAGGGCTGACCACTTGCAGCACCGGGTCCTTCCAGTGCCCGGGCACCTATGTGTGCGTGCCGGAGCGCTGGCTCTGTGACGGGGACAAGGACTGTGCGGACGGAGCTGACGAGACCCTCGCTGCCGGCTGCTGTGAGTCCCTGGAGGGACGGGTGCATGGTGGGGCAGGGGCTGAGGAGGAGTGGAGTGTAGTGCAGGCAGAGCCGCTGGGGGGGGCTGGCCCCGCTCCCCGGGGTTCCTGTCAGTAGCAGGCAGGATGCCTCGTGCTGGCCACTTCCCCGCCGGCTTGCAGGAGGAAACTGCGGTCCTGTGGTCACAGCAGACCTGGACATAGGCACATTTGGGTGCCTTTCCCTGACTGTGCAGAGAGGAGGAGCATCATCCTGCGGAGCAATAGCCAAAGGCACCACGTTGCATGGGTGCTGTTTGCAGCCAAAGGACATGGGCACAGGCCTGGGCTCAGGCTGGGGGCGAAGGAGCGGGAGTCCCTGCCCCGACTGAGCTGTGCCTCAGCTCTTTTCCCCAGTGCCCCAAGACGAAGGGCTCGGGGGGGCAGGCAGGAGAGCACACAGTCCGGCGGGGGGCTGACAGCAATGCCTCGTTGCAGTGTACAACAACACGTGTGACGAGCGGGAGTTCATGTGTGGAAACCGTCAGTGCATTCCCAAGCACTTTGTCTGCGACCATGATGATGACTGTGGCGACGGCTCGGACGAGTCCCCGGAGTGTGGTGGGTGTCTGTGGGACCGGGGAGGACAGCGAGGGCTATATCTCCTGTAGCACTGGTCCTGGCAGCCATGCTGGGTCTCCTGGGCTTTGAGGCGGGACCCTGGAAGAGTCTTCATCATCAGAAGGGGTTTGATGTGAGAGCAGGGTGAGGGGGAACCAGGAGAAGGGAGCGGGAGGGGTTCGGTGCAGGAGAGCTGTCCCCCAGCTCTGCTGCAGGGCATCCACCCTGGCACAGAGCAGTTTTGGAGAGATCCAAAACCACCCGCGTTTGCCGCCTCCTTGGCCCTTGCAGTGCAGCCCTGTCCTGAGGCGGGATGCAGGGAGGTTTGGGCACCCATGCCACAGGTCCATGCAGCTCAGAGGCTGCGGTGCCCCTGTCGCTCCCGGCAGGCTCAGGAAGGTGGGCCGCACCATCTGAGCCCACCGCCTTCCCACAGAGTATCCCACCTGCGGCCCCCACGAGTTCCGCTGTGCCAACGGCCGCTGCCTCAGCAACAGGCAATGGGAGTGTGACGGCGAGTTCGACTGCCACGACCACTCAGACGAGGCGCCCAAGAACCCGCGCTGCAGCAGCCCAGGTAGCTGTGGGGGCCGCGGCCGGGGAGCAGGGCTACCCAGCTGCCTCGCGCTGACCACTGCCGCCTCCTCTCCTTCGCTGCAGAGAACAAGTGCAACGACTCCTTCTTCCTCTGCAAGAATGGGAAGTGCATCCCGGAGGCGCTGCTTTGCGACAACAACAACGACTGCACGGATGGCTTGGACGAGCTCAACTGCTTCATCAACGAGTGTCTCAACAAGAAGCTGAGCGGCTGTTCCCAGGAGTGTGAGGACCTCAAGATCGGATACAAGGTAGGAGCCTGCAAGCTGGGAGGGTCGGCTGGAGGGATGCTCTCCTGCTCAATTCCTCCTCCGCAGACACTCTTAGCGTGAGGGTTGTCTCTGTCCTGCACCAGCTGGGCAAGGGATGCACACACACACACTTTTGGCCCGTGCTTGTGTGTGCTGCTCTCGTGTCTGCAAGCTGTCTGTGCCCGAGCCTGCTTGTGCCCCATGGTGATGCCTGTCACGTCCCAGCGTGCAGGCCCTGGATATGTCTAACAGCTCCTGGTTGCCTCCTGCAGTGTAGATGCCGTCCCGGGTTCCGGCTGAAGGACGACGGGAAGACGTGCATTGACATCGATGAGTGCTCCACCACCTACCCCTGCAGCCAGAAGTGCATCAACACTCTGGGGAGCTACAAGTGCCTGTGCATAGAGGGCTACAAGCTCAAACCTGACAACCCCACCAGCTGTAAAGCTGTCACAGGTGAGAGCTAACAGTGGACTCAGCGGCAGGGATGCTCTTCTGGTGACCGTGGGATGCTGCTGGTGTTGGGGTCGGTCATTGTGCTCCGAAAAGCAAAGTAGCTGCACCTGACTTACGAAGGAGAGCTGGGGAGCAGTGGGGCAGGGAGGGTGGCAGGTCCGCAGGGGATCTGCCCACATCCCAGTGGTGCTTCCCTGACACTTCTCATGGTTTTCCCATGCAGATGAAGAGCCCTTCCTCATCTTTGCCAACCGGTACTACCTGAGGAAGCTCAACCTGGATGGCTCCAACTACACGCTGCTCAAGCAGGTGCGGGAGGAGCTGGGAGTGGGAGGGGGCACCAGCCCCACATGGCCGTGGGTTCGGGGTTGGAGAGGGGCCTTGCAGGGCAGGAGACCTGCCAGCCTGGGAGTTTGGGTTCTCGACTTCCCAGGCAGATGGTAGATCCTGCATAAGCAGCAGCTCTCACTACGAGCGTACAGGAGGCCCCGTGTAAACAGTAGCTCTTTGGTAGCAGACCTTTGTAAGGCGGGGGCTGCACAACAGTTGTCTGTAGGTGCTTTTCACTTTCTGCTGCAGGGACCGCGCATTGAGGCTGGGGGCTTACTGGTCTCTGCAAAGCCCCCATCACCCTGTGGCAGCAGGTGAGGCTGTTTCAACACTTCTCCCTTCTTCCCAGGGGCTGAACAACGCGGTGGCTCTGGATTTTGACTATCGGGAGCAGATGATCTACTGGACAGATGTCACCACTCAGGGCAGCATGATCCGCCGCATGCACATCAACGGGAGCAATGTTCAGGTGGGGGACTGAGGCAGCCACGCGGGCACCCCCGGTCTGGGCAGTCGGTCCTCACCCACCTCCTGCACAGAGGCTGCCTGGGTGGGGGCCCAGACTGGCACCAGGGCCACCAGGGAAGAGGGCACAAGCCCTGCTGTGGGGTCATCACTGGGCTCAGGGCTTCAGCCCAGGCTGCTAACGGGGACATTTTGCAGCACCGTCCCGATCAGAGGTGGGCTCCATGCTGCGCCAAAGCAGTGTGGAAGGAGGGTTGCGGGAAGAGAGGAGTGAGGAGAGTGAACTGGGCAGAGCCGTCTGCAAGGGCGATGTGCCGGGGAAAGGGGACGTTGTCATACCTGAGGGACCAGGACAGAACATGATTCTCCCTGTCCAGCCCAACATCTCTGTTTTCTCCCAACAGGTTCTTCACCGCACTGGCCTCAGCAACCCTGATGGGCTCGCTGTGGACTGGGTGGGAGGCAACCTGTACTGGTGTGACAAAGGTCGGGACACCATCGAAGTGTCGAAGCTCAATGGCGCCTACCGCACTGTGCTGGTGAACTCAGGCCTGCGTGAGCCCCGAGCGCTGGTGGTGGATGTGCAGAACGGGTGAGAGCCTGGAGGACCCGGACCTTCCCCTCGATGCAGGGAGGAGGCTGGTGGCCCCCTGCCGTCTTGCGGTAGTCCTGGAGGCTGGGAGATGGGACGGGGCCTTCCCTCCTCACCTCCGGGATGCCTGGCTGCTTCTCCCTTCCCTGCATCCTCATGCCCAGGCATCTTGGTTTAGCCACATGACGGGCAGAGTGCGGCTGCTGCTGTGGCTTTGGCCAGACTCAGCTTCCCTCTGCTCTTCCGTTTCATGCGCAGGTACCTATACTGGACAGACTGGGGGGACCACTCACTGATCGGGAAGATCGGCATGGATGGCACCAACCGCAGCGTCATCGTTGACACCAAGATAACTTGGCCCAATGGCCTCACCCTCGACTACATCAACAGTCGGATCTATTGGGCCGATGCACGGGAGGACTACATTGAGTTCGCCAGCCTGGATGGCTCCAACCGGCACACAGGTGAGAGTGCCAGGGCATCCGGGGCACCACCAGGCCTTTGTGGGGTGTGGGCTTTGGATCGGTGGTGGGAACAGGAGCCAGCGCTGCTGAGTAGGGTCCCCAGCTCCGGCAGCTGCTCCGTGCCTCTGACCAAGGGAAGAGGTTTGTCCCCTGGCTGAGCTGTCCCTGGAGAGAGGCTGTGCTGTGGGAGGGGTGGCGTGGGGCAGCCCCTCACTGAGCTGCCCGCTCCCCCTTGCAGTGCTGAGCCAGGACATCCCGCACATCTTTGCGCTCACCCTCTTTGAGGATTTCATTTACTGGACCGACTGGGAGACCAAGTCCATCAACCGGGCCCACAAGACTACGGGAGCCAACAAGACCCTGCTGATCAGCACGCTGCACCGCCCCATGGACATCCACATCTACCACCCCTACCGCCAGCCTGACGGTGAGCCGAGGGGCTGGGGTGGCCCTGGTGCTGCGGAGCAGCCCTGGGCTGAAGGCTGGGGCTGGGCACAACGTGCAAAGGGATGCCAGGTTGGGCAGGGGGCGCAGGAAGGGTGTGCACGGTGAGAAGGGTCTGTCAGCTGGCGGTTCGTGCACTACACTGACCTTGGTCTGACTCACGGTTGTCTCCCTGCTCTCCCCAGTTCCCAACCATCCCTGCAAGACCAACAACGCTGGCTGCAGCAACCTCTGCCTCCTCTCGCCAGGCGGGGGGCACAAATGTGCTTGTCCCACCAACTTCTACTTGGGCAGCGATGGCAAAACCTGCGTCTCCAACTGCACGGCCAGCCAGGTAACGGCCTGCCCGCCCCTGCCTGCGTGGACATCCCTCCTGCGGGAGCATGTGCCTGTGCTCGTGTGTGTGTTTCCCTCCCGCCGCAGTTTCACCAGGTCCCAGCTCCTCTGCTTGTGCTGGTGCCCGCGCCTGTGTCTGGTGCTGGTGTGCGCACACCTCCTCCAGGCGTGGGCAACACCTCCCTCCTGTGGCACTTCCCAGCACATACAGATGCTGTCCTTTGGGGGTGTCCTGGGGAGCCAGAGACCCTCTGGCTCTAGAATGTCCTTCTGCCTGCTTCCCACCTCCAGAAGCTGTGTGGGGTGGGCCAGGCTTTGCTCCTGATCAGGACAGAGTGTCCTGGGGGTGCCTGGGAGGGGACAGCACGGAGATCAATGTCCTTGGCAGGGTTTCCCGGGGTCAAAGCCTTCTGGGGTCCTCCCTCCCCATTGCGAGCTGCCCTCACAAGCTCATCTCTCCGTTGCAGTTTGTCTGCAAGAATGACAAGTGCATCCCTTTCTGGTGGAAATGCGACACCGAGGACGACTGCGGGGACCGTTCAGATGAGCCAGAGGATTGCCGTGAGTGCCCAGTGGGGCTGACCACAGCCCACGGTGTCCCAGCATCCCAGCCACGCTGCCCAGCTCGTACCAGCCCTTGTGTGGCTGGTCCCCCAAAGCCCCGCTGCGCTCCAGCTTTGGGCCAGCACTGCTGCTCCCTGCTTAGCTCCAGCAGAGGGGTGGATTATCCCACTAATGGGGCTTAGAGAGCAGTGGCATAACACGCTGTCCCTGCCTGGGGTGTTGCCCTGTGGAGGACGACAGCCATCTGCTGCTTTCGGAGCAGAGCTGCCCCTTCACCACACCAGAGCCCGGGGTTGGGTGCTGGTTGCTCAGTCCCTGCTGAGGACCCCAGAGAGGAAAGTGGGAGGTTAAGGTGTGCCCCGAAAATGTTCCCCAAAGCAAACATTTCACCCTGTCTTACTCACCCCACAGCTGAGTTCAAGTGCAGGCCAGGGCAGTTCCAGTGCTCTACTGGGATCTGCACCAACCCAGCCTTCATCTGTGATGGAGACAACGACTGCCAGGACAACTCGGATGAAGCCAACTGTGGTAGGTTCTCCACCTCCCCTCGTGACCCTCAAACCCCAGCAGTGCTGCAGCATCCCAGTAGAGCAGAGATGCAGCGTGTCAGCTTTTGACCGTGCTGCCTCCCTTCCCAGATATCCATGTCTGCCTGCCCAGCCAGTTCAAATGCACCAACACCAATCGCTGCATTCCCGGCATTTTCCGCTGCAACGGTCAGGACAACTGTGGTGATGGCGAGGATGAGAAGGACTGCCGTAAGTGGGGGGCTGTTAACCGTATTAGGGATGGGGAGCACGCACGGTTTGGGTGAGGAGCTGTATCAGATCCGTGTCTGGGTGCTGATGTCCCTGCAGACTGCCTTCTGGGTGGTCCTGCCCTGGGCATGGGGCTTTCTCCTTACCTCTGCTCTGCGCAGAGCCTCTGTCCACCGTCACCCTGCTGTCCCTGCAGACAATTCTGTTTCCTAGTGGAAACAAAATCCTTAAATCCCACAGAGTGGCAAGTTCAATATTTGCTGTGGATTTGCACTGAGCCTTTGGCACGCCTGAGGGATCTCATGGCTTCTGCCCTGTCTCCCTGCGGCTGGTCGAGTCTTCTGGGGCCACAACAGGGCTCTGCTCCCTTCCCCTCTCGTGCACGTGGTCACCAAACATGGCCAGAAGCTCGTTGTGATGCCCAGAGCACCTGCATGTCTCTCTGCTCTCTGTGGGGTGGTGGCTGGCAGACCCCTGCCTGCCCCACTGCCTCTCCTGACTCTGCTTCTCCCTCCTGCAGCGGAGGTGACTTGTGCCCCCAACCAGTTCCAGTGCGCGATCACCAAGCGCTGCATCCCCCGCGTCTGGGTGTGCGACCGGGACAACGACTGTGTGGATGGCTCAGACGAACCCGCCAACTGCAGTAAGAAGCCTGTGCAGGGAGGGGGGGTGGGTCTAGCCACACTGAAACCAGGAGCTGCCCCACAGCCGGACACCTCTGTGTCTCTGCCCGCGGGATGGCGGGTCCCTGCTGAGTCCCTGTAGGTGTCACGGGCAGTGGGTGATGGTGGCGAAGGATCTGTCCCGCTGAGATACTCCTTTCTCTGAATTGTCCCCAGAGAACTGTCTGAAAGGGGGCGATCTTGCCCCCCTTGTTCCAAGCATGGGTGCTGCAGTCAGCTCCAGGCTGCTGGCACAAGGTGTTCATCAGCCCTGCGGAGAAAAACGTGCCTGGCCAATGCTAACCCCACCTCCCCTCCCCATGTCTGTGTCATCTTGTTTCTCCCCACCAGCACAAATGACGTGTGGTGTGGACGAGTTCCGGTGCAAGGACTCAGGCAGGTGCATTCCTGCGCGCTGGAAGTGCGATGGGGAGGACGATTGCGGGGATGGGTCCGACGAGCCCAAGGAGGAATGCGGTGAGCAGGGACCGGCGCTGGGGAGATGAGCCCAGAGGGGAACTTGTCCCCCCTCCTTCCCCGAGCGTCAGGCTGTCCTGGCGCTGTCTGTCCCCTCCACCTCCCTGCTGTTCCCCGGGGCTGGGGGAGGTTTTAGCAGGTCATTTTTGGAACCATGTGGGCAAGGCTGGGTGGGAGGGCAGCTGGCAGAGAGCGGTGCTGCCCAGCCTGCTAGCTGGCACGCCCACCCCTCACCTTGTGTGGGGGCAGCACTGATTATGCCTGTCACTGTCTCGTCCCTCCCAGACGAACGTACCTGTGAGCCCTACCAGTTCCGCTGCAAGAACAACCGCTGCGTGCCAGGTCGTTGGCAGTGCGACTACGACAACGACTGTGGGGACAACTCGGATGAGGAGAGCTGCAGTACGTGCCACCTCAGAGCCTTTACCATGCCGGGAGCTGGCTGCGCAGTGCAGAGGGGAGCGGTTCCGGTGTCCCCAGCCCCTCTGCCTGCCAGTGCCCCCAGCTACCGGAGGGAAGCATCACGCTGGCTGGGGGCGATGGCCGGGGTGAGGCAGAACGTGCCTGATTCCAGGGGTCTGGCCAGCCTGGTCCTGCAGCCAGGGCTTGACTGGTGGCTGTTCTGAGGAGAGTCCCCGAGTGGGACAGGTAAAAGGGAGGAGGTGACGCCAGCGCCTTCCCCGGCAGGCAGCGCACAGGCCCTGCACGGCCGTGCTCACCCATGGGGCTTGTGGGCACCTCATCCCACTCGTGGGGACCTCGTCCCACCAGCGGTGGAGCAGTTTTGCTCCATCACCCCATGCTTTGGTCCCAGCCAGGCAGGCAGCACCCTTTGAAAGGGTTTGGCCTGGGAGGGCAGTGGGGACGCACCGAGCCTTTGGGAGGGGAGCCGCAGAACCACCTGAAGCCGGGTCACAAACCGGGACCTGGACCAGCGTGTGGGAAGGCGGCTGGTCCCCAGAAGCCATGGCAGACAATCAAATTGCTGCCCCTTAATGAGTTACCCCTTGTTAGTGGAGCTGTGCCAGCACCCACCCCGCTGAGCAGCAGACGACCGTGACCATCCACAGTTCCTGGAGCTCTGCTGCAGTCCGGCGCCCGGTCCCATCCCTCCAGAGGCGCTCAAGCTGCCCATGGGGGGGCAGCGTCTGCTGTCAGCTGCGGGGGCCCAGGCAGAGCCAGACCCTCTTCCCACCGTGCAGCGCCCACTCCGGGTCCCTCTGTCTCCCTGCAGCTCTCTAGGGTGCAACTTTTTTTTTTTTTTTTTCTTTTCTGTTGTTTTCACGTCGTGTTTTTGAGTTTGTGCCATTTCACTTCATCTTACGTTTTTCTCCATTTTCACACTGTCGTTATGGGGCGCTCAGAGGTAGGTTCCTGCCAAAATCTTTTAATTCCATGTACAGTCTCTAAAATAAATGAAGACAATAAATTCCAGGTGAGGGCAGAGGGGTGGGGACTGGACAACCCAGGCGGATTTACTGAGCACCAGCATCTCCCTCCACTGGAGCCGCAGTCAGGGAGGGTCCGACCCTGCTGCCTCCACTGCCGGGGCCCATGCATGGCTCATACTTTGCTCCAAAATCTGTCCCCACCTTGACTGTTCCTGCTCCAGCTGGACACCCCCTGCTCCTCTCTTCCCCTGCAGTCCTGTCGGCTTCTGCGCTGCAGCCAGAGCGGCTGCCTGCCCCGACACATCCTACACTTGAGGCCTCCCCGGGGCAATGGAGAGGGGAAGGGTCCCGGGAGCCATCCCGGGTGGGACGCCGCACCACGTGCCGTGCTCCTGCAGACGGGTTTGGCACCGACTGTGCCAGTGCTGGCCCAGCGGGTGTGTTGAGCTGCGAGGGGGCGTCTGTCCCCGTGCCCTGCGAGGGGAGGACAGGTGTGCTGGCTCTGCCAGACCTGGGCAGGGTGCCGCTGCCTTCCCTCCTGCCCGCAGCTGCCGGCGGGGCAGCAGACGTGGGCAGTGGGGGGCCGTGGGGCTAGTGCTGCCTTCTTGGGGCTAGTGCTGCCTTTGGCGGAGAGGGACCTGGGGGACACGTGCAGCCAGGAAGCTGCCAGAAGCAAGTCTGTATGTCCAAAGTGCCCCCTGAAA
>VZSZ01010894.1:0-60427 GCA_013398815.1 Ibidorhyncha struthersii | reverse complement strand
ATTCCTTGAAAAGATCAAAGTTAGCCCTCCTGAAGTTTAAGAAGAATTTGCCACCCTGCAGATTATTCTAGGTAGCCTCACAGAGGAGAGGGGGGTAAGAAAGCTGAGTCAGCATTTTCTCTACATTTCTATGAATCAGAAGTTATATATACATAGAAGAATGAATTTAAGAATATTTACTTATAATACTTGGAAGACCCTGATACTACTTATCTGTCTGCTGGCGAAGTCTGCAGAGATGAAGATGACATTTCTTTGGAGCCGCCATAGTCTTCACACTGCTACATTTGTAGAGCCCACCGTGACTCCTGATCATTCCTTTGGGAAGCTACAGTAGAAACAATAGAGAAGCAATAAAAATACAGCAAGGAAAGACACCACTTCAAACCTAGTTGGTCACAGAGCAATATTTGCATGCAACAGCTTTCAAAATAGAAGTCATCAAATTTGGCAAGAAGGCCAACGGAGAATAGTTAAAAGTAGTCTATTCTACTGGGCTTTATTCAATAGGATAATCTTTTGTTACATTAATATCTCCACTGGACTGGCCCAAAGAGCTTCAGATATCACCTGCACATTTACAAAAAGATGAGCATGCACATCCTGGGTTCTTGCATTTGCTCCAGGAATATATACAGTACTTACAAATAAAGCTGTGATACATATTCGGAATGGAAATTTGTGATTTCTCACAAAATGCTGCTTGGCATGCAGCAAAAGTGCTTCAAATATCTTATAAACACAATTCACGCTTTGATAGTTGAGAGGTTTTGTGCAAATTATTTTTAGCACTATAAGGAAAATATTTATTACCTTAATTGTCACAGAAAATAAAGATTTTGGAGTATAAATATAAATAGTTGCACTACAAAGAAACATCCATGGAATATAAAGTTCTGAGTGAGTCTTGACAATAATCCTCTGATTTATTTTCTTCTACTGTAATTAAGATCATATCTGATAGAATAATTACGTGTCACAAATAGCCTATCCACCTTTTTAAATAATGAAGCAGCTTCAATAATATTTCTATAAGAAATAAAACCAACTGCTACTGACTTACTTTTAGAGAGTTCATGTTTTCAAGATTTGATGTGAATTTGTGTTAAATGTTATTTTGAAATGACTTCTAGATTTTTAAGGAAGCAACCTATTCATACATTTTTATTCATGAATTTTAGTAAGTACGTAGCTTACTCACTGACTGTTGGACTTGTCTTTAGTGACTCCAGTTGCAATAAATATCCACCATCATTAATTAGATTTAATTAGAGTTTTCAAGGTAACCAGTCACTGTTGTTCTGTGCAATTATGTTGACCAAAAAGGATACACTTCTACACCCTACTTTGGTTTTGTTGATATACTAACATGTTTCAGCATTTCTATTCTAACCTAGAATCATGACCTCTATTTTATAATGATGTCTCTCAAAAAGATATTGAACTTTGATGACCTTATCAAGGATACCTATATAACTAAATTCTAGAGAAAGACCTGACTGCTCTGAAAAAGGACAGTAATTTCAAAGCAGGAAAAATCACTGCCCAGTTACATATTTATCTTAAATAAATACCTAAAGGTGAACTTGGTCCCGCCATTTCCTAATGGAGAGCTCTCTGGAATGCAAAGCTAAGCTCCAGGAAAGGAAAGAGTTAAGCAATATTAAATTGTGTTATTTAGCCTGACCTTTCTCAAAGCTAGCTACCTGTTTGGACAGACTTTGGTAGCATACTTTCTCTTCTCTGTAGTCTATGAAATTTCCTCTATTCCTAAACCTTTGAGCAGCTTTGTCAACACCTTCTCTTTCCTCCAGTGAACTCCCCAGTCTTGAAAACACTGCAGTAAAGCTCTCCAATGAGTCTTACCCACCCAAATCAAGGTCACTTATGCTCTGTGGCAAGATGCCATAGTGGTGCAGATGGCCATGTATAGGTATCCTGTTCCTACCAACACAAGCTAGCAGAAGCACGACAATTGCTTTAACTAGATTGCCAGACTTTTGGTATATTCATGATTCACCAACTTCAGCAGCAGTGCAACTCTCAGCAAAGTCAAGCCATTCATATAAAGTATCAAAAGAGGTTACAAAGCCTAAGTATGTCTACCAGAAGTATGAAAACCTGGTTTTCTCATGCTTTAAAAATAAGCAGTGTGAAATAAATATATGTTCTCCATACAAAGAAAATATTTTCTTGTATGAAAAAGAGTAAAAGCACAAGTTTCTTTCCATATGACTGTTTCTGGAAACGTTCCAGGGATACATCTGAGGCACATTTGGAAATGCACTAGCTATACATTTATGTAGTCACTCCATGAAGGGTTCAATATTGTCAGGTTTAGCATTGCATATAATAGCAACTGGCATGATGTCACCACTCTGTTGGTTAAAACATTACTGGAAAGGGCTGTTCTTATTCATTGGCAAATGTGTCCTTTAATGATAATGCTTTTTATCTCCCACTTTTGTATAGTATCTTGTGATTTTGTGGTAACTATGGCAACTATTCATTTTTGTTCTGAATACAACTGTGTTGTAAATCCATGCAACTTGCTGGCATATAAATTAAGGCTGCCTGCTGGAAGTAGTATGCCAGAGTTCAGTTTTCCCACTTAGCTTTAAATTGACATGTTCACTGTTGATGAAGAAAGTGCCTATATCTGCTGAGGAAAAAAAAAAAAGATTTGTCCTGAGTAGGTAGAAAAGGTCATTCAGTTCAGTGCACAAAACACAGGTGCTGATGACTACCGACCGAGGATTGAGTTGGTCAGGCTGAGCACAGAAAATATTGGAATTACCTTTTAAAAAGCACTGACNTACCTGCCTCCTAGAGAGAGCAGCCTAACTCCTAGGTGTGAGGACACATTTTGGCAGTGCTGTCATAGGCTGCCATGTGAAGAATCACTGATGCAACACTCTGTAGCTCCTCGCTGCTGACTACCCTGCTGCCATTCTCCAGGCCAGTGTCACCTTGTCCCTTACAAAACACCTGCTAGTACCTAATTCCTCCTAAAATAATGCCCCAAACTTTTATTACTGTTTTCAGCACCATGTAATTCAATGGATTAAAGCATCTCACCAATATGTTTTTTCCTTCCTAACTCACTCTCATCTGTTTCTCCTCTTTTATTTCTTTAGAAAAGTAGGAGATTTCCATTCAAGTCAGTTAATGCTGGAAGGTACAATTATACTTCCGTCTGTACTGTGGCAGCTGCCTACATTTCCAGTGTACCTGAAATTTCAAATACATCCTCTGTTACATGGGCCCTGTTCTGGTCTCTCATCAGTACAACACAGAATCATAGAGTAATTCAGGTTGGAAGGGATTGCAGGAGGTCCTCTAGTCTAATCTGCCATTCAGAGTGCAGAGTCAAAGCTGATTTCAGACCAGGTTGCTCGATCTGATTTCAGCAGAGTTCATCCTGAGATGTGTGGGTACAGACGAAAGAAGAAACAGCCTGCAGCAAAAGTAATAATTTGGTAATTTGATGAAGGGTACAGCAAACAAAGGCTGACAAAATAGTCGTATTTCTTTTTAATCCAAACAGTAGTTTATCTTGAAATACTATCTCCAGAGTTACTTTCACAATTCCCTATCCAACCTCAGTACCAAGTTTCATGGCATTACTTCTCCAGATAAATTTTATGTGAACTGAAACCTGGAAGATTTATGCCCTTTGATCTTTGCAAGCCATTATTACACCATTATCTTCCAGAGCATTAATTAATAATAAATACTTCATTCATCATGAAGCTAAGCTAAGCATATTTTTTCACATCCTCCCAGGATCGCAATTCTATTAAAAAAGCTTAGCACTAGCACCTCATCATTTCCAGATGCTTGTCTCTTAACTACAGAATTGATGCAGCATCATGCTTTAGTATTATTACTTTTCAGATTAAGCTAAAACAAGTATCTGTGTTTGCTTTTCTTTTCCCATTTATGAGACTCCTTTACACTAGGTCTTTATTTTAGAAAAAAACAAGTATTGATGTTTTAAGTAAATGATTTCAACACAGCTAGACAAAGCATTAGATCTCACAACTAGCAGCAGTTTCCACTCCACTGCATTACCATGATGTCAGGTTGAGGCTCCAGAAGACTGAAATAATTATTTTATATTTATTTTCTGAATTTTAGATATATATAATTGTTCAGTGGAGATGCATTTATAATAGGCCAATGGAAGGTAAATAACACACACGTGAATTTTAGGAAGACCAGTGTTGGATTAAAGCCAGTTTTGACAGATTTGCCTGTCTACACATCATGGTCTCAGGGAGAGCTCTGATTTGAACAGGGTTTTCTTCAGAGTCAGAGATCACTGCTTGAGTGATTCTGTCTTAAATCTGACAAATCTTAATGGAAATAATATCAAATCAAAAGTAGCATCCCTTGCTCCAATTCGCAGGAAAATGCCAAAGCAAGGAGAATTTTGCCCACTGAGCATCTAGGTGAAATAGGAACTAAAAACTCTCCCCTACTTCCCTTCAGTGGGGCACAGCAACTGACAAAATGTATTTTCCAGTCACAGGAATTCATCACAACAGGAAAAGTAAAGGCAGGAGAGAGAGCAAATTCAGAAAAGCATAGAGATTCTATGCCCAGGATCCTATTCCCAAAGGTCAAAATGCCTGACCTTGACACCTGTGTCCTCATGAGAAAAGCTTCCCCATGCACGTGTGTATGTCTACAAATGTAACTTCAACTTCTTACCATTTTGTTTCTGAGAAGGGGCTAGCCAGCGAACAGCCTCAGTGACAGCTCAAGATTGGGATTAATAGTCAAATCCCGTATTCCTGCAGACTAAGAGGAATGCTCAACTATACCAGATTCCTCTATGGAGTAAAAGAAGCAATGTTTCACATCAAAAGTATGAGCATCCCCTCCTGGAAATGGCAGAAGTCCCTCTCCATCACGTATTTTTGCAGATTCAAATTGCCCGCTGGAATTTATGCTGATGCACAATTTATGCAAAGTAAGCATAGGGTTATTTTAGGGTTTTATGTTAGTGCTCTGAATACCTTTCGTACCACCTCAATTTACCACACGGGCTATGCTAAATCATATCATCAGTTGTTTCCTTTGTTCAACAAAGTGAGTAAAGAGAAACAGGAGCCAAACGTGACAGCTATTGGTATCATTAGTCAAGATACAGCAACATTACCAGCAGTGTGGCTTTTAAATTTGGAGAAGTAAGATTTATAAGATGTCATCTTAACTGTAGTAGAGGAAAGCATGATCCAAACCTCAAAAACAAGTACGAAGAGACAAGACGAATGAAGGGAAAGTCTGGTTAATAGCTGGCACAGGGAGCAGTCCCTAGAAGACAGGATTAAGCAGGCTTTGAAAATCTTTCTAGGATTCAAAGCTGAAAACTGCAAGCACACATTGAATCAATTAGACACACCATTAATTTAGTTTTCTAATTTTATCCACTTGCGACATTGGATTTCCATACTTTAGTCAATACATTTCCTTCTGAATATCAATTTCTTTGCTGAACATGACTCTACAGGACAAGAAATAAAGCAAGCACCTTTGGACCTTCAGGACTGCAATCTCAATTTACACTAAGATTCCCATTAACGTAAGAGGAGATAAGATGAAAAACAACCTTCAGCACATTTCAACAGCTACCAGTAGGTAGGGGGAGAGGAGTTGAAGCTAAAACATGATTTAACCAGAAAAGAAAAGCCCAAACCACAAAAACTATTATTGACTCATGTCTCAGTAAAAAATGCTCCAAGATTTTCTGCATCAATATGGAATTGGATCAGTCATTTTATTATTCTGAACACAGTTAAAGATCTATAGGTCAGGAATAAGAATGTTTGCTTTATATTTTCTTGAGAGGTGAAACTTCTTAACTGAATCTTACACTTAATCATTTCCAAATCCCAGGCTATATCTGCTGATCCCTGTTTCGATTTAAAATAAAATTCATTTTCTGGTTTGCTGCATGACTTTTATTTCAGATTTGACTTAGAGATTTATGAACGGGATATAGCTTTTCTTGCTGAACACTTGAACAATCTTGGTCCCTGTGGTGATTTCCACATTGCCGCAAGTGGGAAGAAACACTCACTACTGTAAAATGATATGACATCCCTACTTCAGAAGCCAAAACAAATTTTTGAAGGCTGAAGCGTTCAGTTGCAGGAAGGATGGAAACCCACAGGGATTTAGCCCTTGCACTATTCTGAAAAGTCAATGCCAGTTTTCAATTCATTGCTCCTTAATTAAGAAATGGAGAGAATCTAGGTACTCAATGAATCATCATCGGTATGGAAATGGGGGGACAGGGAGGTTAGTGATTGAACTCAGTTTCCCCTGTAGCCACTAACACCCAAATTTGACTTTGGCTCAGAGTAAAATGATTTTTCCTGAAGATAACTGCTCCACACTGCACTGCACAATTTACCATGAAGGGCACTATTTATAGCAAATGGACCACAGGGTTCTGAGGACACAGCTGAACACAGCCCAGCACGCCGGCATGACCCCTTGCAGCATGACATCTCTACTGACACAGTTCCTGGGGTAATGTCTTAAGCAGTGCTGGCTACTTGCACACCCAAGCTGTTTGGTACCTCAATTTACGATGCCCTTCCCGGTGCAAGTTACAAATACGGCAGAACTGGTCTTTTACACTTGCCCTAATACCCAAGTACAGGTCGAGGGTTGAGGTACAAAATGGTCTGGAGCAAAGGCAAAATTCAAAGTGTTCAAATCCAAAACTGCAATGCTGAGAAACCCCCTTTAGTTGCTTGCTTAACCTTGGGGGGTTGCTTAATGCCTGGAAACACTGTTTTTTACAGAGCCAAATTTATTCAGTGTCCAGCTCACAGTGAGTGTGAGTTTCAATAGTGTGGGACAAACACACTCATTGCACCCCATGGGCCTGTTTTCTTTAACGTCCATACCGAGATTCCCATGGGAGCACACCACAGCTTCATCCCTGTTAACGTACTTGAGTCCCCTTCCAGAGGAAAGCCTCCACAAAAAAAATGTATATCCATTTAACACACATTGAACTGTAGTAAGTATGTAGGTGTTTTCAGTATAACAAATGCCATGACTTTGAGGCCAAATCACTTTCTTAAATGGGATTTGGTGCCCATATCATGAGGACAGTGGGGTAATGAGTGGGTTTTTTATGTTTTTGTGTTTTGATATTCAGTGCCTGAAATCACTAGAGGAGCTAGATGACTCAGTTCTCTTTAAAACAAGTCACTAAGAACCTATCCAAACATTCAGACACCTCAATGCTATTAGAGATCTTACCCCTGTGCACTCATAATTTTAGCCTTGGACTCAGACATCTAGAAAAGTGACAGAAGGAACAAATTAACTGAGAACTGAAAATTATTCCATACACACCCATTTGAGGAAGAATCACCAAATACAGAATACAAAATTGTGGGATTCAGATTGAAGTTTAGCTGGAAATCACACAACTTCCAGAATACCAGGGAGCTCAAAAACAGTGAAATCAATGTTCAAAGTAAAAAGAAAAAAAAAAAAAAACCCACAGATTAAATTCATAATAAATGAGTAACTGAACTACACCTTCACAGATGAACCACTTGAAGGCTATGTATCTTGGAGATAGGTGTACATTAGTTTTCAGATATTGCACTTTACATGAAAATAAAACGGGACATTAATCACTAATTCACTGATGAGTATAACGTGCTCACATTTTAATGAGCCAGCTGAAAATTTTACCTCCTTTACAGTTCTGCTTTGCAAAGTGCTTCCCAAATAATTAATTTCAAGCAACTTACTTTTTATTCTACCAGTATCTTCCTGACTATCTAGCATTGCTCATATACTCAATTTCCAAAGCATTTCACTTCAGAATGAGATGAAGAGAAGTGTGACTCAGGTACACCTAGAAGCACTGAACCATTTGGCACTTCCTTCATCACAAAGCACAATCACTGTACTGGAGACCTCTCTTGCATTATTTCACCTGTTTTAAAGGATAGCAAATTCTTTTTTTTCCACAAAATAAAAGTAACAGAACGTAACAGAAAGTACCATTTATTCAGTGTTTTACATCTTCAAATATTCTACAAGCGTGAATTTTTACAAAATCCTTTACAGTTAGAAAGTACGTACTTCCAGCACTTGATTTAAAATTGAAGTAAATAGCCCTATCAATCTTAGATACAGGTATGTCTCCACAACTTTTAAAGTATTTTCTTCACTTTGTATGTGTGGAAAGAATATTGTATTAACCTTTTCTTAGTGCAAAGTCCTGAAACGTGAGGGTTTGAATTCAATGCATTTTAGATTATGAACCAAGTTGGTCTGGGGTCCCTGTTTAAAATGGAGATAAAATGGCCAGTCCAGAAGACAGTTCACATCTTCAGCTAACTGAGTTGTATTCTGTAAGTGTTGTCACCCTCTGTTGATTTTAGCGGTAACCTATGGTAACTAGAGTACTCGGGTTAAGTGTTCAAGATCATAGTGGATGAGTCAAAGCATATGGTGACATACCAGAACATGTTTGTCAGAAAAGGAAAAGATGGCTCAGCATCTTTCAAAGCCTAGCATAGCCCACTCCACCTCCAAAGGTGGACTTTACAAAAGCATCACAGAAAGTGGTAATTTATATCTCTTTTGAAAACCTCTCCCAGCATGACTGAATTATTGACTAAAGCACACGGAGCAAAAGACTGCTGCAGCCAGGACTGGACTGCTGAGCAGCCTTGCCCTCGCAGCTGGCCTATCCCTCAGACAGCAAACAAATGTTAATCCAGGGCACTCAACATTAAGGAACTCCTTTCACATACCATCCTGCTTTGCAAAGGCTTCTGACTTCTGTTCAGTATATTTTTGAACATGGAAACGGTAATAATAATGAATATTCAACCCATCCATAAGCAATTACCATGTGACACATATAGGTACCCATGTCTGAAGGGGTTAGATGAAAACATTCTGATATTTGTCTCACTTGCTATGACTGCCACTCATTCAAAATGTTTTAGGATAAGTTACAGTAATGAACAGGGTAGGCCCAATAAAGACTGATACAAAAATGTCATAAATAACTTGATCAAAGAGAGACATGTATCTAACAGATTATATAAAAGACAACAGGGCCAATCTTTCTAGTGCATAAGTAAACAAAATCCAGGGGACAGACCAGCCAGAGAGGATCAGGCACTGTTCTCAATTACATGGATATAAATCTGAGATAAGTGCCGCAGACATCAGTTTCAAACACACCTGTTTTAATTGAGATCAAAATCTGGCCGGTGTCTAAACTTTTGGTAGATCCGATGTTCTGTCTGCACCATATTCCCAGGCAATTTGAATGAATAGCTGTTTCAGGCAGGCATTCATCTCGGTCTGACCATATGTAAAAAGTCTCAACATAAGAATGTGTCACATGCAAGCCATATTAAGTTCTATTAAGCCAAAATTTGAGGTCAGGGAAAAATCATAAAATTACACCCGGAAAAACAGAAAGAATGAAAATGCTGTAATAATGGTTATCAAAACTGTACCAACCCCAAGACTCTATCACTGTAAGAAAATGCTCTCTTACTTGAAGGGGCTGACCAGTAGAGAAGTGTAGGATAGCAGTGATTATCCCAAGCCTTAGTTTGCAGCCCCTAGCTACGTATGGCTGAAGAAAACAGAACTGAAGATGAATTTTTAAAGATTATCACCAAAGGCACCTTGTAAATACAAAGAAAGTTCAGACTCTACAGGAGCTGTAATTCTGCTGCTAATGCTGTGGTTCCCGAGGTGACCTCATTATTTTTCTCTTATACTGTATAAAACTATTAAGCATCAAAGACATTTGTACCAAAGTGGTGTGTTTTGGTGTTTGTTTTATTTTTTTAATAACGAGAACAAAGCTCATACAAAAACATTTCCCAAGGACAGTATAGAGATGTATAGTCCTATACAGCCCCGCTTCGAGTAGATTATGTTATATGATGCTCAGTGTGTCTCTTAAGAAAAAGATTTTGAGAGAGTCTGAAGACAAAACACAAAAACAAACCAGGATCCAAGAACCAGACAGCATCTGCCCTCAGCAACATTCGTGGGGCAGTCAGATAGCGAGCAGAGTTCCCCAGATGCCATTTGCATTTCAGTGGTATTGCAGTATACCACTACAATGCTGCACAAGTTTGTCTGAAAGATTATGAACAGCTCACTCAATGACTTTTCTGCATATTATCAGATAATACAGGTAAATGAACATAGAGCTTAAGAGATTTTGAAGTCCTAGTGGCACAAATGCAAAGCCCAGCACACCTGAACACTTCATCCAGGGACTGTCCCTTTTCTTACAGGCTTGTACTGGGCCTGGCACAAAGAGGACCCATGGCTCCCACGTGCTCTTGGATCACAACACAGCTCCTCAGTAAAAACAAGGGCCACGCAACACACCCCCACCACACCGAGGGTGCACTTCTTGTTCAACAGCAGGATTTCACATTTTATGGAGCTTTGTTTCTGGCTCCACTCTAAAGGGTAAGTGGAGTTTTGTGCTTAAAACAGCAATTCCAGATCTTTGAAATGCATCAAGGCATTCTTTTACCTAGTTTTAAAGCACTTATGCTGAGTATCTCCAAATATAAAACGGATAGTTTGAGAATACAAAGCAACTGTTACTTGGAATTAAAATCTGTTTGGAAATGGTTCCTTTAAGACCTTAACAAATTTCTTACATAATTTTTACTAATCTTAAATGATCCAAATGCAAGGATTTCTCTTGTCCCTGGGATGTATCAAAACCAGCTCCAATGGAGTAGATTGGCACTTAAATAGGCAGGCTTCTGACAACCTAAGAAAAGAAAATTGGTTTAAAAATCACTAAGATATTTAACTCATGTGATCATCTCAACAATCACAGTGGTTACAAGCTACTTGTACTTTGCTTTTTGGTACACAAAAGGTAAACTTGGGCTAAAATTACAGACATGCAAGTTCTCAGAAGTCAGAATTTGGGTTGCTCTCCAGTAAAAGAACATAGATACAACCTGCTGGAACTAGAAAATTCTGAAGATCTGTCTCTAATACTGATTAATATGCTTTCAGCACAATACAATTTCCTCCACAGTTATGATCCTTTTGGTTAAGAGTCACTAGAATAATTTGAACCATTTACATTTTTAGTTTACTACGATTTTGCACAAGTGCTTTTTTTCTCCCATCAGTCTCAGGGACTATTTATCAAAGATATTTATTGTCTCTATAGCTTATTCCTCATTACCTCAGGACAGGATAGCTACTGTCCTGTTTCTTCCCACTGAGACTAACATGAGTTAATGGTCATGCTGAAAAAGGGTCAACACTTTGCAAAGTTTCTTCTAAGGAGATAATTGTATTGCTCTGTCTACTGAGATCAAAGCTTTCAGTTTTGAAGGAGGGCAGCAAAAGGAATCGTCAATCATAAATATTTCTTTGCTTAAGCTATTCTTTTTACCAGATCTAGTCTCCAGAGATGGTAGGACGCAAAGGGGGTGCACAAGTGTGCTGGGAAATGTACAAGAAGGAAGGTGAAACAGAGGAAACCCTTTATACATTCCAGCATCCTCACATTTCTCAGATGAAGTTAAAAAGAAGCAAACACAGCTTAACTGCAGGGTTATTACGTTTGTTTTGTACAGCTCTTGAACAGCAGAAAACACAACAGAGTAAATTTCAGACAAATCTGTTCACCTGCAGATTATTAGATACATCACATTAGTATTTTCCTTATTTTGCATTGATTAGTGCAATATCCTTCACCTAAAACTCAAGATCAAGTGAAAGGTGATTCCCAATAGGAAGGGTTTTTTTAACTGAATCTGCCTGTAAGAGGTCCACTGAAAGACACAATTAATTCAGAAAAATACATGACAAGAGATACAGCACTTGTTTTTTTCTGGTGAACAGAAAAAATACGAGACAAAAAAAGGATACATTCACTATAACCATAAAGGATAGATTAGAACAGTCCCTATGGCCTCCTTCCCTACTTTCTTTGTCACTGAAAATAAACTACTTTTATTTCTGCAACAATCGCTCACTTACTACTTAGTGATTCGGAGGAAAAAAAACACACAACAATTTCAATCAAGGTACCTGTCTGAGATTCGTGGGCAGTGGAACAGCAGAGTTTGCACATATCTCTGAGTCTCTGAGGTACTGATTCTCATACTGATTAATCCATAAAGTTTGCATTAATCAACATTTCTCTCTCCAGCTGTATGTTGGCACCAGCTAACACTGAAAAGCTACACTATGATTGAGGAAAGCTCTAATAAGCAACAGTTCACATGGAATTCACATGTGATGCCCTTACCCAGTCAGCCAGCTGATTTCAAATTCTGCTTGCAGATACGTAAACCGAATTGTGTATCATGAGTGACGGGTAATTTCTTTTAATGATGATCAGAAAAAAATTCTCCAAAAAAAGAGGGAATAAAATATTTCCTTTTCAAACATTTTCATTGCAGCTTGCTTCTAATTAGAGTGCATGTCTTGTTATGGAAAATGCACCAAAACAGTAGGTTGTGATCAGAAATAACCACTACTTTAGGGAGACACGGTCACCAGCTCTTCCTTGGATATTTAGGCTTCCCTTCTCTGCTCATTCGAGGGAAGACAGGGAACGAGCTTATCCATTCCTGTATCATAAAACAGAGGATCTTGCACTGCACCAGCTAATGTCTGAATTTCCCTAAGTGACTCTCCCCCTCAATAAATCCAGCTTCTGCTTCTGCTTCTGATCAGTGTTTTCACCTTTCACTACTGAGCAGTTGATCATGACTACATCCAACTCCTGCATCACAGAGGCTGTTTATCTAACTTCCTGCATTCAAAGCACACAACACAGGGTACCCTCCCCAGTTATAGTCACAGACAGGGTTCATGTTTAACGAATAGATAAACAAAACTATCTTCCAGAATTTGGGGAATTTTTAAAAATGTGAAAAATAAGAAAATAAATGTTTTAGAGCAAACCAAATATGTATCTTTACATCTGCCAAGCCAAAATGCCCCATCAGAAAAAAAAAATTAAAAAAAATTAAAAAAATCAGATCAATAATGACTAGAAAGCTTGGAATGGGAAGAATAGGAAGGAAGTGTAGAAACAAAATTTTCAAAAGCACCCTAATGATCCACTCAGGGCTTCAATAAGAATAGCAAGCTGCTTATTCTCCAACTCTTTCTAGTGGGGTTGATACATTTGCCCATACATAGACATCTAGTGCCCTTTCAGATGCTTTAGGGCTTTTAGCTTCGCCTTCAGTTGGCGTGCTAGAACAGCAAGAGTCTCCCGTTGATCTCGTGTCATATTTGCCAGTTGTGCACAGATGTCTTGGATACCCTGAGGGCATCTCAAATAGCCCTAGAAACTTCCACGAAGACAATGAATTGCAGCCAGGGTGTCAGATTCTGCAGTGCCATGGGACAGTCTGATTCTACGCACGTGGCCTATTTGCCAAGGTGACCCAAATGGGCCTAAACAATCTGCCCTTGGGAGCCAAGAATCGTGACCTGCTCAAACAGCTAATTGTTCTCTGAGTGACTGGAATAAATGAAATGGTCTTACTCCTCACGCTGAATTCTTTGACTGAAAACTGTAAGAACTATTACGCATTGCCGTAGGCAAGCCTGAGTCTGTTTAAGTGTTCATAAGAGTCTTCAAATTCTCAAAATACAGCAATAAGACTCAAGCACCTTCTTGCTCAATTTAAATATGAAGTCTTTTTTCTAAAATCAGATTGTTTATTTTAACACCTCTAGTGAGAAGTAGCTTTAGAAAATCAATATTGATCCATGCTACAGAAGTTCACAATAGTCATAAATTAACAGTTTTATTAGTGAAGTAGAGCTGGATTTTAATGCACATGGGTGCTGACGAGGTTGTCAAATGGAAATGATAAAACTTTAATATCTCACTGGTGGAAAAACATAGTGCACTGCAAACTTACCAAAAAATAAGCTGTCTCTCTCAGTTACTAATTTTTGTAGTATGAAGCCTTTTCTTCCTAACACCATTTAAAAAAGAGAAGAGAGAACAATGATCCAGCCTCCTGCTGGCACTTCCCTGTTGCCACTAACCCAGGATATCATTACAAAGCTACCTCAAAGATAACAGGGGAAAATACATTACTTTGTCTGCACTTCTGCACACTGTTCCTCTTCAGCACGGACTCTGGGTTTCTCTTTAACTCAATGACCTCTTCCATGTACTTCTGCAAAGAGGTCATTTACAAAGCAGGGAACTTGCCCGATTATGAATTATCTTCCTGTAGATTGGGAATAAGCTCATTTTTCCCTTTTGCTAAGCGTTTTGAAATCTACCAGTCATAAGATAAGCTTTTTGAAGAGTTTTCTCCCTTCAGGAATGCTGAAGGTGCTCAGCCCCAGCAGAAATAGTACAACAGCTTGAACACACTCAGCCTTGTGCACCTCTCTAACTTCTGAATTTTCTTCATTAACACAAAATTCCCAAGTAGTTGTCAACAGACCATATATATTGTTTATATTGGATACTTTAAAAAGACTAGCTTCATTTTAATCTACCTCTCATCTCTAGCTGAATATTGACTGTTCAGATTTCAAAAATAATGAGCACAGAACTGCATAGCTATCACTGAGGTACACATTCTATTCGTTTTATTTTCAGTATACTTAGTACTAATGAAGGATGCAGGAAGACTCTGCAAGAGTGCAGAAATTTTATCCTGTTAAAATCCATGTACCAGAAAAACAAGACCATTTTAAGTTTTAGAAGTCAGCTTGACATATTGGATGAAGTTATAATGGCTCTGCTATCTCTACTCTTTCCTCCTACGCACTTTGGCACAAGTAAATAAAAGACGCAAAGTCAGTGGCAAGGATCGAATAAAACTATGTACTTAGCAGGTGCAAAATAAATTCTCAAATGAGAATACAACTTTTTAAAAAGTTATGGCCCCTGTGTTGCTGTATGTGTCACTTTTCTGTTTAGAAAATAAGAAAATTGGATGATGAAAATAAATTGCATAAATTTTGTTCCTTTAAAAGCAACAACTAAACAGCACACAATACCTGAGCCCTCCCTACACCAACTGAAAATAATGGGTGGAAAAGTTACACGTATTCTACTTAGGAAGTAACAACAGCTTCATATGAGATATTAAAAAGATAAGCAGAAGGCCTATAAGGCCTAAGCTTTCCAGTTAAATGTTATTTTAAAATACACTGTATATCTACACTATGAAAAAGAAATTGTTATTCTGGTCTGAGGAGGCAGAAAAATACTGTACAATTAAGAGTATCAAAAAATTCCAACTAACAAAACAAGTGACAGGTGTGCACTACTAAAGAGGTATTTAGGGTTAAATTATATGAAATAGAGAGAAGCCATTGCAAATGCGCAGGTAGACTTTACTTGACTGGTCGTAGCTGCCACTTATGAGACTGCAGAGAAATGTAGAATTGTCTGTCAGAGACTGCAGAGAATTGTTTATTTTGCTCAATAAACCATTTTATATGCATGGTATCACACACTACAGAGTATGCATTCATCAGCCAGCACACTCCCGGCTCTCGCAAAGCAATTTAACAGGATACTGCCAACTTGAAATATAAAGATTTTTAAGTCCTGCCCCCACCCCCACCAAAAAAAAAAAAAAAAAAAAAAAAAAAACAAAAAAACACAACCAAATCAACCATAGCTTAGTTCTAAACAATACTTTAAGGTGTAACACCTGCCTCTGCCATTTTTTTCTGGTTTTGTAATCATATTTTCCAACCAAAGAAAAATTTTTTGCTTTCCTGTTGTTGTGTGAAAGATTTACCCACTGCAAAACTGGTTACATCAGCAAAGGGCAAACTAGAAAGAAATAGCCTCTTTTCTTTTATACTTTTTAGTTTTAATAAAAAGCTTGCTATTTGTAGAAAATACAGCCAAATATTTAGAACCAAGTGTGGCTTTTTCCTACGTTCATTAAACAACCCAGTCTGTAGGCGCAACTGGCAGATGAATGCATGGACTTGCCAATAGAACACAATAAAAGTATCAGTAATGCTACCAATTCAGGTGCCATTCCTTCTGCTGAATGCAACTAACAAAATTATTCTAAAAGCATATTTATTTTTTTTTTAAATAGGGTTTGCTAATCAAACAGTGTTCACAACTTCAGAAATTCAAGCAGTGGTTGGAGGACATAGAGAAAGCTGCCTGGATGTTTAGCTTGAGCAAAGGAAAAAACACGCCAACTCCGTGAAATTTAAACATCCCACAGGACCTAAAGGCAGATAAGCTCTGACATTCCAGGTAATTGCGCTCTATATATAAGGGACCTTTAAAATTTACCAGCCAAATCTCCATGAGCAAGATCTATAGGATTTTATAAGAATTTCTTGCCTATGTATATTCCCTGCAAGATCTGCTGTGCTAGAAATGAAGGAAAGAAGAATCTTTGTATGCCATTTCCACACTATACAACATAGTATAGTAATTAGAAACAAAAAAATAATTAAATATACCAGGTAATTCACGTGCAAATTAACAGAATTGAACACATACATGCCTGGTTCAATGCACAGACAAATCCAGGCAGCTACCAAACCCACGTTCGATGTCTATTGGACTCCTTGTAGTAATGGTTGGCAATGAAATTGGAACAATGTGCACCATACCAAAAAATTTCCATCTTTATTCCATTAGCCTAACAACAGCCATAGATTTGGAAAAAAAAATAATAAAAATCAAGGTTACCATGAAATAATTTATTTCTTTCAGTATATTAAAAATATTCAGAATTAGTTATTTTGAGATATTACAGTTGAAAACCATGTACAAGACAATTACCGTTTTGTAAGAACTACTTTTTGGGTTGAGTTATGCTTTTAACAACCATTTTGTAACTTTCTTTCTTACTATTATTACCATTTTATTGGCCATTTTTTGCTGCGGTCCACAAAATTCAAATCAACTCAGAATCATATTTCACACTCAGCTAATTTGGAATATCTCCTAAAAAATTCACAGCTGTGAGCAGCACTCAGGAGCAGACATTTTTATAGGTGTTCTGAAGCTTTCCACCAGCCAGCCATCAGGTCAGCCACTCCATCACCACCCACCCTTCAACTTTTCCTTTCACGTGAGAATCAAGCAGCATGTCTATGAAAACATGGCAATTGCGAAACTTGGACAAACATACCATTATAACCTTTTTCTTTTTTGGTCTGTTAATGCCATCTACAGCTAGACAAACTGTGCAGAGTCAGCAGGGCAGGGGAGAGGCTGGAGCCCCCAGAGCTATTGTGTCCAATAGCCAAAACCAGTGACTTGAACAATGCTGACTGCATTCATAGGGCTGACCCCTGGTCCCTGGCTCCTGTCTCCCCAGTAGGACAGCTCTCTCCTCCTGCTCCCAAGATGAAATCTGCAGCAGAAGATATGACTGCTATGTATA
Source organism: Ibidorhyncha struthersii (assembly GCA_013398815.1). NCBI lineage: Eukaryota > Metazoa > Chordata > Aves > Charadriiformes > Charadriidae > Ibidorhyncha > Ibidorhyncha struthersii. The sequence goes on along the minus strand of VZSZ01010894.1, from coordinate 42,995 downwards.
AAGAACATAAACGCAACAATTTTCACTAACAGTTTTGACCACAAATGTAAGAGGATATATTCTGTGAATATGAAATTATCAGAGCTTTCACAACCTCAAAAGCAGCCATAATTCACAAGCCAGATCTCCACATGTTAATTTACTATTGCATAGAGCAATTGGTATCAATATGTGATCTTCTCTAAAATTGCCTAAAAATACAAATCAGATTGCAGGTGATACCAGAACATATATTTCACAGACACATTAATACACCTGAAAATTAAACTATTGATCTTTCTATTAATCTTGGTTTACTGTAATTTAAAAGCATAATTTATTCTTTGCTTAATACAATAACTGCAGCCAGAACATATATTTGGTTAAGTCTAGCTAAACATTAATTCAAAGAGAAAATGGGAGCTACAGTTAGCAAGTTCCTTCAATTCATGAGATAATGAACAATAATATAATACTTTTCTGTTTAGCAGACTATTGTCAGCACTGTCTCCTGTACACTTATTACCATCATTCATTCAGAAAATCGTAGTGTACCAATGCTTCACATTTAATGGTTCTTCATGGTTTTACACCTCATAATCATCTCAAAAATGTCACCGCACTGAAACTCTGAAGATGAAGGAAAGAGAGGGAAAATTAACACGTAAGAGGTTTCTCTGGCTTGTATCAAGTAACTGTAACCTCTAACTTCTTCATATATCTTATTAGGATAAAAACCAAAACCTTTACTTGAACAGAGAAATCTTCAATTTCTGAATCTGGTAGTCAGGTTAATCATAGATCCTGTGACTTACCTCATGCACCATCTGCTCTTTCTTTTCCCCAGGTTTCTTTACTGAGCTTTCCCCCCTGCTCCTCAGAAACTTCCCGTATGTAGCCTTTCTCCAGTTCCCAGCCCTCTGCCTCCGGGGGGACCTAAGATGTTCATCATTACAATCAATCACATCTGCACCAAGCTGGGGGGGTGGGTTGGGGGAGGTGAAGATTACTCAAGAGAGACCTGTCTTGAATGTTACATGATTTCCTATCACCTGCTTTCTGATAAACTTCGTGCTTGCCAGGCCTTTGTCAGATATTCTGTATTTATGGTCTCAAGGGATATACATCCTAACTCAGTTCTAAAGGCAAATTTAGAAGAAAACTTATGCCTGACATTTATTTATACATAATGCTAACATTTATGCCCTATCATTACTGTATTCTTTTTGGGCTGCTTTCTATTAAATCAGCATTACAAAATGCAGAGTTAGGAGTTCTTTTAACCTAATTTACTTTATGTGCTTTTCCCCTAAATTGAATATATGTGACTGCAGACAATTTTCAGAATGGAAGTAAAGATTATACAATATAATTCATACTGCAGTAGCAAGTGCTAAAATCCGAAGATAAGCTATCCCTTCATCTTGTGATTTGTGAAAACACTGTATCATTTCAGACATATATTATGTCATCATCACAATGTTTCTTGCATAGAGTCTGTGTTATCATCATTCTAAATAGATCTAGCCAACAGAAAAATCTTTAGCTAATCTGATTTTATTCCCCAACACCAGAAATATATTAATAAAAACACCTGTCAGGCCAGGATGCTCTGGCATAATTCAAATAAAAAGTCCTCAAGTTTCTCCTGAAATAATATATTACCTTTACACATTGGGGGAGAGGGAGATTTTAACTTATTCCTAGCACTTTTCTAAACCGCCGTCACAGGCAGTCTTCATATGCTCAGAAACATCTTAGGATATAGTCCTACGTTGTAATTTCTCCAACACCAAAGCAATTTTAAGAAAACACCTGCTCTCCCCAGGCCCGAGTCATGCACCTGCCATTACGCAGTAAGACAACTTAATGGTGTGGGTTGTTTGTTGTTGTTTAAATCAGATTGCTCTGGAGCGTGACTGCACACAGAACTGCAGCGGCACGATTACGGGACCGTTGAACTGCGGCAGGCAGGAAGGTGTTTGAATGGGAACACCTTCACCACTGGAGAAGTCTGATACAGGCTGTACCCCTTTGGCAGTGAGAAACAGTCCTTCAGGCACTTGTTAACTACAGCATACCAGGTGAGCATATAAATTCTCGGTGGCTTTTTCAAAAGAGACACTATGTATGGCACTGTGGGCACAAAGGCCAATGAAAGCTGGACACGCAACGCTTCAAGCTACTTTGGAAATGCCGGCACTAGTGAGAAATATCTGCCCTATGCTTGTGCAGGTAACATGAGATTGCATTTACCTCATTCACCAAGCAAGGTATAAAAAAATACCAAAGAAACCATAAAAAGTGCAAAATGAGAACAAGGGGATACCCAGGAGTGAGACAGCCCAAGTCCGCTGCAGGCAGCGGGGAGGCAGGAGGGGAACTGCACAGTCATAAGACTGAGTCAGAGCTACTGAAGCAGCTGTTGCCAATGAAGAGGAGGAGGAGGAAGGGGGAAAGACAGGCTTTAATTCCTTCTCAGTAAGCTTTGGCAATTTCCCTGCAGTATAGAAATGCCTAAACTAATTTTTTAATGATCAGTCTAGCTTGTCAGCACTGTGCTCAGTAAGGGCTAATTCATCCTGCTTCTCAGCCTCTGTGATAGCAGACGTACCTGAAAGGAATGAACACACACAATTTAAAATGTATTTCAACTAAAAGTGAAACACGACGTGGTTTAAATAAATCTTGACAAACTTATAAACCTCACCACCATGAAGTTATAGTCCAAAATCCTACATGCCCAGTTATCACAGATCAACTAGTAACAAAAAAAAATTACTGCCATAAAATGTTTAAATTTTTTAGTATCAGTTTACAAAGGATGGACTCCAGAACTTTTTCTGTGGATTTTTGCACGTCCACATTGTCAGCTGGATTCTTTGTAACTATGGAAGGAAAGTATTGCTCATTAACCTGACTCTCACTCCAGACTCTTACCTAAACTCTCATCCTGATTTTAAAATGGCAGTTTCAAGACTCAGAGCAGAATATAAATGTTGAAGGAGAATGTAAGGGTTGTATTTTCCTTTCCATAATAATAATGTTTCTGGTAATTTATTCATTGGAGAATTTCCTTATAAACAACCAGCTGTAGCCTAGCTAGATGCTCAGGGTGGTAGCTGGGAAGTTAACATACGCAGATACTTTTGAAGGAACATTACTGAGCAAATAGTGAAATCAAAACCCAACATTCACTTGAGACAATCTTTGCAGAGCTGCTCCTTTGTTAGCTACTAGTAGGAAGATTTGGTTTGTCTTATGTGGTAAAGCTGTTCTCTTTCACAAATCCAGAAGAGACACATTTGTGTCTGAGCCGTAACACAAAGCAGGTTACATCCTGCAAGGCATTAACCAGATGCAAAGCTGTTGGCTGTCTGGGTGTGCTGTAGTGACTGGGCACCAGTAAGTTCACATAACACAGATACAATACAGGTGAATGAACTTGGGAATGCTACCATTATTTCTTACTATGTGATAAGCAAATATCTCTCTTCTTTTCATATTAAGGTGATAGAGTGAAGGATTACATAATAATTATGCTATTTCACCAGTAATGTATTCAGTATATAATAAACAGAAAAAAGATGGAAAGGCTGTTCTTATAACAGCATTGATTTTAGGCTACACATTAGGACTTGAGGCCATACCTGAGATCCTGTTTTAGATTAAATAGGTGTCAAAGTCTTACAGCTTCATCTGATCTCGTAAGACCTGCTCCACTTGGATTAATTTGAAAGAATAAACACTCCTTCAAGGGAAGTTCAACACAGGCTTTTTCTAGCTAGAAAGAAAATAAGAACATGTTTTGTCTGGAAAAATACAAAGCTAATGCCTCATTGCTCATCCTCAAACCCCAAAATTTATCTAATTCAGAACTATCTCCTTTATTTTATTTTATATAAAACAAAAATTCACATTTGGCAGTCTGAGAAGTACAAAAGAAAAAAGAGAAGCAACACAAAGCAGTTGATTTTGCTCATGCACCTAGGCCTTGACAATCAGTAAGGAGCGACAAGCAACAAAGGGATGACGGGTCAGGAACACAGACCTCCAGTAGACCTTCTATTTGAATGGTTCATCATTGAATGTTTATCAAGGTAGGAAAATACTGACCATCGGTCATCAGTTTTGCTGAACTCAGAGAATCAAGAAAAAAAGAAAGTACCTCTGAATGCCAGCATTAACCATCCAATTACATTGAAGGGAATAACATCAAAATGCAGACACAAATTTAAGTAAAAAAAATCTAAAGCTAGTGTTAAGCAGACAATTGCATTACATGTCAGCTTAACTTTTGAAATACATTTTTGGTCTTTATTGGGACAAAACCAAAGCCTTTCAGATATTATTGCAAAATGTCCCAGGGTCCATAGTCCAAACAGAAGAATTCAGATTTGGGGGCCAGCATAAAGTTACATTAAGAAAACACTCATCAGCATAAGCTAATGTGCAGTTTTAGGTGACATTAGATTCTTGTGTTTCCGTAAGGAAACTCTGGCTTCAGCCTGTAACTGAGCTCCATGTAGGGGGACTTGCAGGACTGTGTCTCTCTCAGGAACACCAGCTGACAGCGTGCATAGAGCTTCCCTGGGGGATTCACAAAGCCACTGTCATCCTCCCCTGAAAACCTCCCACACAGCAAACCAGCAATATACCTTATACTTGAGGGACAAATTTGACCTATTCAGGGCAGGGCAAAATAATCTAATACTAATCAAAACAAGCATGTTTTACAGAAATTCCTTGAAGAACTTTGGAATTTGATTATAGAATCATATCTATCTCAGTATGACGTCCTTCACAGCAAAATATGAAACATCTTCAAATCACAGTAGGTTTATAATGGAACCTTTTTTACGACCTGAGCTTTTCTGAAACTATTGTCTTTGTACATGTACCAAATTGATGGTGTAGTATCTGCATATTTTCTCATTTTTCTGCATAAGTTTGTGAGAAAAGGATAAAGGAGATAGCTATACTCATTCTGTTGGTAATTTCAGAGAGCTTAGTTTACAAATTTTACATTTAGGGAAGGCAGCATTTGGGATACATCTTTAACAGTGTTTACTCAGTCTTAGAAAAATTCTGTCTAGCCAGAGACAACCTTATGAAATCAGAATGTGAATATGAAATTAGAGTATGCCCAAAACCGGTAATTACCTTAAAGATGGATAAAATTCCTTTCAAAGTGAAGTTTCACTGAAACACTGGCTTCTATCAAAAACCTTTCATTAATATTATTTTGCACATCATCTTTTGTAAAAAAAATCTGTGCCAGCTCCTGTTTTTTTCCATTAGTATCAGGAGCAAGAAACATGGTAGTTCATTAAAGTAATAGAAATTATGTAATCATTTATTAAACCTGCCTCTGAAAACTGCTTCTTGTGTGAGGCTGTCAGGATCTACCAATGCTCATATTTATGATGTAGTGTGATGGAGCTGGGCTGAGAGCAGGAGACAAAGACATATTATACAATATGCATTTATTTCCAGTACGTACTTTTAAAAGTATAGCTGTATGATTTAACACTATGATAATCTCATTCCTATTAATGCAGCAATCCCAGTTGCAGTATCTCAGTTTATGAAACTTATTCATTCTCATCCATCAAGCTGCTAAGTTTTTCATCACAACAGTTTTCTAAAAGAGATATATTCAGAGTCATTTTAAATTTTAATGCCAAAATGTGTTGTATCAGAAACCTCTACCAAATATATCATTTGTTTCTCAGTCAGTTTAAAATTGTTTACTCATTCCATATTTTACTTTGTTTGGTACAATTCACAAAACACTTCTACTGACACATTCAACTCCCAAGCTATTGAGACCCGCCATGATTCTTACACTGTCCTTTTACCGATTTGTTAGTCCTAGCCATGCAGAACATAGAGTTAAAAGTGTCACATGTTTAAAAATGAACTCATTTGCATTGTTATCCAGAACAGGAAGCTGAGGATATTCAGAAGGACGTGTGCTTTGCTCATTACAAGAACACTTTTTTTAAACATTTTTCTGGTGAACATTGAGGAACCCATGCAACTCATAAAATTGTTCTTTCTCTTAACCCACAGTACCAGAGCCAGTGATATATACCCCAATTTGTAAAGCATTTAAGGACTGTCCTAGGTTGGAATTAAGGATGTTCATAGAAGTGAAAACATTCTGCAAGTGAGATGTAAGAAAGTTAGTGACTACACTGCTAAAATGAAGTTAACACAAGCACATGCTAAAAGTAATGTATTTAAACACGTTGTTAAATCAGAGCCTGAATTACAATTGCAGAGTCAATCTCCATCTCCTCAACATTATAATTAATACTGTCAGCCAGCAAGGACTTACTAGAGGGCCTGTAATCTCTTTATTAGCAGCATTTAACGCGGTCCATTGCTCATGCTCAAGTGATAGAAGCAGTCATTGAGCTGAACAGAATATCACACATACCGTCATTGCACCAAGCCCAATCAGCTCTACAAACACCCTGAAAGCAATTTGTGCTAGTGTGCAGCCACATCAGAATGCGAAAGATGCAGAAGTGTAAAGAAAACACAGCTCAGAGCCATTGGTTTCCAGGGAAAGGAAGATCTATTGGTGACCCACCAATGTTACCAGACACCACAGTTCACACAAACGTGCAGTCCACCACACTGTACATCCAGAGTGTTTAAACTTACCATGCATATGCTACACGCAGCCCTTCAGCTCTGTGTTTGTGTGTGCATGCAACAGTCACTGGGCACCAGCTGAGCTTCCGCACGTCCTCTGGTCACACAAACGCACACATCAGAGACCTGCTGATTCACAGCACACACGCCACATAGTACATTTGTCCATATTTCCAGGACTAACTGATTTGCAACCATGCATATGCTATCACAGCACAGTGTTTAGGATTTTAAGAGGTACACAAAATGGTTTGAAAACTGAACAAAGCTCAGACTGTAACTAAGAAAGCCCCTCTTTGCAGGGACATTGAAACAGCCAGTTTAGTGGATGTCAAGAAATAATGAATCACTGCCACCTAGAGGCAATTCAGATATTCACTTTCTTATCCTCGTATCCTCTAGTTCACCTGCTCAAAGTGCAGATAACCTGTATTGAGTTCTTAGAAAAGTACATTAATCTCAAGTTTGTTAAGCAGGAAATGAAGTAAATCAACACTTTATGGAAAATGGATAGGAGTTAACTGCCAGTTAAATATCCAGGTTCTTGTTCTACTGAGAATGTTGTAACTAAGCCCAAAGGCTGTGACTTCCAGTAATACAGGGATCTCTCTTTCAAAGGCAACAAAAATCTGTGGTGAATATAAGTACGTATATTTTAATACATAAAAGTAAAAACTTGATAAAAAAGCATCAACAATAAAACTACATCTACGATGTACAGTTGGACAGTACAAAACCAGTATATACACAGCTCTCATCTTTGTTTTTAATCACACAAAATTTTTCAACTAGGTCTCCAGAATTTTTTTTTTTCGTTATTGCTCCACTTAAATGCTTGCTGGCTCTTTGAGTGTTGAAATGTTGCACTGAGAAAACAATTTAAACACACAGCTGTGAAGCAACTCTAGGCGTGTTCAATATTTATTACTGCCATTACCATTCATTCTGCATGCAACAAGTATTTCCCATCTTTGCCTACGAAATTTTACACAGGCTAAGTTAAATTTGTGTTACACCAGTGTAAAATAATTGCCATTGAGAGTGTTGCTTACATATGCATGTCACCAACCTAAAGTATTTCCAAGTGATTCCTGGCAACAGTGCCTAACGTTCCTATGAGGTGACAAACCCCATCTGTGGGGTTGACGCCTCTGCACATCTGGAGCCACCTGTGAGTACGACTTTCCCCACCATCAAGGCAAGCAGGAGAGACAGAAGGGTTAAAGGGATAGAAGTTGAGATGACACGTTTTGTGGCATGAAGGACATGAGACTGAGGTTTTCAGTTTGGGGATGGTGTGGTAATCATGGAGAATAAAGGTTTCAAAATCTGCTTTTAGACCTACAGAAGGAGGAAAGGGAGTGGACTCTGGTAGTCTCATACTTTTGGCCTGGTACAGAGCTGCTAAAGCTGCCAAAATCCTCACAGCTGTTGCTGCCACTTCTTGTGGTGCTTGAGCAAACAGGCAGAGATCAGGATCTCCTGGGTTAGAGAGCTGGATCTTATCATCAAGTTTATTTAACGACAGCCAAAGGTAAGGGAGAGAAGACTGAATTATTTCAACGAGAAGGAATATCTGGATGAAAATCTTCCCTCAGTTCTCTGCCATCTGTCATAAAAACTTCCTGTAATAAATGCTGTATTCTTGAAACTATCTGAAAGTTGCACACATTTGGAACGCACAATATTCAGTCCCTAGAGAACTTGGGGTTTAGCTCCTGAGTTTTTTGTTTGTGTATATAAAAAGAAAATTATTTGGCAGTATAAGGATAACAAAGCTTGCTGAGAGTTGTGACAGAAGAAGGGACCAGACTGAAAGCAGTTCCTTCCACCATCTGCATGCATCAGTTCCAATTTGTATTGGTTTCTGCAACATGAAGCTCTTCACAGGTGGCACAGGAGGTGTTAGGACAGTGAAATTCCCTGTCTTCATTTATTTTCATAACTTTCATTGGCATTATCATTTTGGCTGAAATTTCATGCTGGGTGTCTGCACAAACTGATGAATTTGGCGGAGTTTTGTTTTTAATATTTAGCAATTCTGTTTAGATGTAGCTAAACAAAGAACTTCGTAAACGCCTAAGAGAGCTTGGGGGACAGGGAGGGAAGTCCACCTAAAAATGTATTAGTCCGGCTGTTGCACTAATGAATTATAATGTTTCTTAAACTTCAAGGTGGGGCTCCAAATTTTCTAGGGAGTCACCATTCACCACTGTTTACCTTCTGCAAGACTTGAAAAAGCCTGTCACTTGCATGTGTCCAGCAGAGATTTTCAAAGAGCTGAGTAGCTAAGTTCTCTAAAGAGTCTGTCCAGAATGAGAGTGACTCTCAAAGCTCCCACAAACTGAAAAAACAAAGGACTGCATTGATACACCATTCTCATCAGGTGTGCTCCAACTAGCTTATGCAGGATTTTCCCTAAAACTGTGACAGAAGCTACTAAGAGGATATTGGAAACCAATCAAGAGTAGAATTTCTAGGAAGGGCATTCTGAAACGTCTCAGGTACTCCATTCATCCCCAACCTGTTTTCCTTGCTTATAAAGTCCCAAGACAGTCAAAAGAGTTCCTGTCAACATTTTCATCCCACCTACAGAACGTTAGGAACAAGCAAGAACTTGCAAGCAATTTTCAGAGACCAACTTGTTTTTTCCAGGACATAATTATTATCTTGAGACAAATACAAGAGAGCTCAGTGCTGTTACTACACAGGAGCTGCATCCATTCTGCATGTGACATTAAGCTTATTTATTAGTCACACGGTTTGTTCCTTTTTAGAGCCCGTGAAAAATGGAAGACATGGGCGTAACTCAGCTCAAATTCTGTCTGAGAGAGAAGAAGAAATACAAAGCAGACTGAACAGGGAGGAAAACAGCCTCCATGAGAAGGCGGCTATGCACAAGGCAGGAATGATGGCTGTGACTGAACTGCAGCCACTTTGTGACAGCATTCTTGAATGCTATCCAACTTTATCGCTGGCTAGGAACACCCAATCTGAATGATACTCTGATAAAAAATATCCTCTTCATGAGATCTGTGTTTTTCACAGCATTAAAAATACCTGAGAAACTGTCATTTTTTCCACTGTGAACTCGAAATGGCAGACACCTCACTGCTGTCAGGAGAACCACATTCACATTTACTTAGTGTCTTCAGACAGGCAGCTGAGGACTTTGGATCTCTGCTTTTTCTTGCCAGATACTTCCAACTCATATGTGCCTAAGCTACAAGCAAGACTGAGACCAAGGCTTTGCTCACCTCCTTACCCTCCCCAAAACTGAACTGTCATTGCACCTGCTACCTGGTTTTTCAGCTACTGAGCTGAAAGGCTTTTGCCGGTTTCACTTTCTGTCTGCAGAAAACAATACAGCTGACAATAACTTTCTGGATGAGCAGCCTAGAAAACAAAGGCTCTCTGGGACCTCTTAAAAGATGAGAAACAGAAGACAGACCATATAGCTACAAAGAAAAAAAAGCAACAAGAAAGCCCAAACATTCAAATACCAAACAGCTAGGAAAAATCTTGGATAAAGTACCAGCTGGAAAGATGCTCTGAACTGTGAAAAAGGAAATTATTTTTCACTGCTTGGTTCACACTCTGTTCAGGGGAACAGAGTTTTCTTTCTTTGAAGTTATCAGGATTATGTGAAAGAAATACGATTCCATTATCAGTTTATTCCCCTCTTGGGAAGCACTCGTAAGCCTCCCTAAAATTGACTGTTTGGGTCAAAAGTATGAAGTCATTATATTCTCTGACATAGACAGTATTGGTATGGTGAAGACGAATTTCAATTGCAGGATTACCTGTTTACCAATATATCTTAATACTAGGCATTATCATCGACTTTTCCTCCTGGGGCTTACCTTCTACATCACGGGTAACAGACCTAATTGTGCACCACCATATTATACATTATTTTAAGGACTGAACTCAACTGAAACTGCCTCAGCTGTAGTATCAGATACTTAGACAGTCATGGGAAAAGTTATTCTATTTTATAAGAGCATTTCTCAAATTCATTTAGTGGTACCCTGAGTTGGCTACAGTTCAGTGCCTCTAGAGCTGAGGAGAGAGAAGTAGCCCAAAATCCTGTTTTAAAGTATTTATGCATATTCCCTGACTTTGGAGGAATGGAGCTGTTGCCGGCTATTAGAGGTGTTTAGCTGTTCTTGGGCTACTGGTAGCACTTAAGGAGGCTGTTTCTCACTCTCGATTCTCAAAAAAAACCCACAGAACTGGATGATACTAATATCCAGCAGCTCACTACCTCCAGCTGGCACTGATCCCACTGCTTCCTCCGTGTGCACCACCCCAGCTGTTATGTACTTGTATCAGCCTGGGACCAGTCCTGGCATTCGCTTGGCCTTCCATGTAAGGGAATTCAAAGCATTAATCTAGCCAAAAACTAACTCCAAAAAAAAAAAAAAAAAAGTAGTGGGTGGGGAGGTGTCAGGGGGTGTTTTTTGCCGGCTTATGGAACTCAGTTGACTCCCATAAATGTCTGACAGACACCAAAGCTGGCAGGAGGGAAGGGCAGAGCTGCAGAGCCAAGAATAAGTGAAAAGAAAAGAAGGCAGGAGCAAAGAAGTAGATTGGAAAATTATCTTTCAAATAAGACAAAGGCTGAGCTTTGCTAGATCTAGACCCTAAATCTATAGGGCTCACATGACCTTTTCATACAACAGCTTTTCCTAATCCAGCAGGAATGACAGTAGTGTCCGCTTATCTCATCCTTGCATATCTGACAACCAAATACTTGGCATGAAATTTTTTGCTCATATTCCTGGCATTCACTCCAAAGACATGCCAGTATTTCACAGTAACACTTTCTCTGTGACTCACTGCACTTCAGAGAAGCAGGAAGATAACATGAATTCAGTTTGTTATCAACATGGATCATGAAATTGCTTCAATTTCCATAGCTGCAGAAAAATCAGTCAAGCTAACCTATATGCCATGAAGCTACTATGTTAAAGGAAAATCTCCCAATAAACTTTTATAGAAAAGAAGAGCATTTAGTAATGGTAACTCCAAATGTTAATGAAATTATTTGCTCTCAGACACCATATGAATGTACAAAAGCTAACAGTGACATTGAAAGACAACTTTTACTCATTTCAAAGTCCTTTTCATCACAATCAATCAGCCATTTGCTATCAACCATTTCCCTGGTTATTTCAGGTCCAACATTATTTTCAAAATGATCCTCATACTGTTTTTCTTATTCAGACAAATTCCCCTTAGATTCCTATAACATTCAATGGTAACTTTGGACTAAAAGTAAAAAACAGATATGAGGCTTCAAGACTGATTTGCAAAGACGAATGAACTCCTGGTGGTTGTTTAAGGAAACCACAACAGCAATATCTAGGTAGTAAAAACTGATTTATAAAATGTAACTAGTCTTTAGACAGTGATGTACTATCAAGATTAAGGGTCATTTGTTTTTTATTCAGAGTGTTTTCTCCATGACAAGGTACAGCTGTTAGGGCTTCAACAGATCTTGATTTTTTTTTTGGCAGAAAAAACAACAACAATCTGCAGTTCACTGAATATTTTCCAAGTGTAGTTCCCAGTTGCCATAGCGGTAGTAGACATCCTGGAGAAGCTCCAGCTGAACCAAAAACCAAGCAGCTCTCGGCACTGCAAAATTTATTTTGAGGCTGTCACACTCTCCAGTAGGATCCAACAGTGAATTACAAAAATACTGCTTCAAAGGTTTCACAAATCCTTCTTTGGAGTTAGTTTGAAGCCTCCAAGATACACCTGTTGCAATATGGGCATAAAATAACTTCAGAGCTATTTACGTCTGAGATCAGTCATCATCTACATCACAATAATTGTGCAGCAGTATCATATGAAGCCAGAAAGTCAGGCTATCTTCTAGCAGTCAAGAGCAGGAAAGCTTTGAACATTCCTGTACTTTGCAAAGAGCTCACTGAATAATTCATAGAATCGTAGAATGGTTAGAGTTGGAAGGGACCTTAAAGATCATTGAGTTCCAACCCCCCTTCCACAGGCAGGGACTCGTCCCACTAGATCAGGTTGCTCAAAGCCCAATCCAACCTGGCCTTAAACACCTCCAGGGATGGGGCATCCATAACTTCTCTGGGCAACCTGTTCCAGTGCCTCACCACTCTCACAGTAAAGAATTTTTTTCCTTATATCTAATCTAAATCTACCCTCTCAGTTTAAAACAGTTACCCCTCATTCTATCACTACACTCCCTGATAAAGAGTCTCTCTCCGTCTTTCCTGTAGGCCTCCCTTAAGTACTGGGAGGCTGCTATAAGGACTCCCCAGAGCCTTCTCTTCTCCGGGCTGAACAACCCCAACTCTCTCAGCCTGTCCTCACAGGAGAGGTGCTCCAGCCCTCTGATCATCTTTGTGGCACTCCTCTGGACTCACTCCAACAGGTCTATATCTTTCCTGTGCTGAGGGCTCCAGATCCGGACACAGTACTCCAGGTGGGAGTCTCACAAGAGCAGAGTAGAGAGGCAAAATCACCTCCCTCGACCTGCTGGCCATGCTTCTTTTGATGCAGCCCAGGATACGGTTGGCTTTCTGGGCTGTGAGCATGCACTGACAGCTCACATTGAGCACTTTTCATCCACCAACACCCCCAAGTAATTCTCCTCAGGGTTGCTCTCAATCCATTCTCCACCCACCCTGTATTTGTGCTTGATATTGCCCCGACCCACGTGCAGGACCTTGCACTTGGGCTTGTTGAACTTCATGAGGTTTGCACGGACTCATCTCTCAAACCTGTCCAGGTCCCTCTGGATGGCATCCCTACCCTCCACAGCTTGGAATCGTCAGCAAACTTGCTGAGGGTGCACTCAATCCCACTGTCCATGTCACCAACAAAGATGTTAAACAGCACCAGTCCCAGTACTGACCCTTGAGGAACATCACTCATCACTGCTCACCACTTGGACATCGAGCTGTTGACTGTAACTCTTTGCGTGTGACCATCCAGCCGGTTCCTTATCCACCAAGGGGTCCATCTGTCAAATCCATGTCTCTCCAATTTAGAGACAAGGATGTCATGTGGGATGGTGTCAAATGCTTCACACAAATCCAGGTAGATGATATCAGTTGCTCTTCCCTTATCCGCCAATATTGTAACGCTGTCATAGAAGGCCACCAAATTTGTCAGGCATGACTTGCCCTTGGTGAAGCCATGTTGCCTGTCACCACTCAACTCCTTATTTTCCATGTGTCTTAGCAGATTTTCCAGGAGGATGGGCTCCATTATCCTGCTGGGCACAGAGGTGAGACTGACTGGCCTGTAGTTCCCCAGGTCTTCCTTTTTTCTCTTTTTAAAAATGAGTGTTATGTTTCCCGTTTTCCAATCAGTAGGAACTTCACCAACTGCCACAACTTCTCAAATATGATGGATAGTGGCTTGGCAACTTCATCCACCAGTTCCCTCAGGACCCACTGTTGCGTTATGAGTGTAGTTTTGACAGTGGCCCGTCTCAACCCCTCCAAAGACTTTCACTGAGACGGTTTCACAAAGTAAAAAGTAAATGATTTATTGAAGCGACAGACACAAAAGATTCGGAATTGCCATTGATAAATGCGCTAGCTGCAATAGCACTAATATATGATTATATTGCTAGCAAAATAAATGCTATCCTGGGTATTCTTCACCAAGACATGAAGGTGTAATGCTTACCAAGAAGGCTTCTCTGTCTTGGTGGGGGAAGAGGAATGCAGCCCATCCACTGTCTTTTCTAGGTCTCTAGTCTCTTCTTTCCCTGAGAGATATTTTCCTCAACATCCTTTATATCCTAACCTTACCTGTTCTCCTCCCTGGGGTGACATTTAACAGGACTTGGATCGAGAGTCGAGTACTATAATCATATATGTTTAGCATGTCCTTCCTTAAGGTCATTATCATATTGAGGGGTGTCAACTTTAATATTCATTTCATGGATAATCAAGCAAAAGTTCTCACTCCAGACATCACGACTTTCAATATTCCGTGCTGAAACCGTTCATCTGCTTATTCCTGCAATCTTTAGCCAAAACAGGACAGTCCTGCCTCCAGAAGACTCCCTCTTTTGGCTGCTTCTCCTGCCGACCTCGTGGATCTCCACCCACAAGGTTCGCACACAAGATAAGCAGACACCAGTGTTTTTAATGTCTTATGTACCATTCCAACATCCACAGATGTACCTTATCAGGTCCCATAGACTTGTGCACCTCCAGGTTCCTCAGATGGTCTCAAACCTGGTCTTCACCTACAGTGGGTGGTTCCTCATTCTCCCAGGCCCTGCCTTTGCTTTCTGCAATGGGGAAGATGTGGCTAGAGCCCTTGCCAGTGAAGACCGAGACAAAAAAGTCATTGAGCATGCCTTGTCCATGTCCCAGGTGACCAGGTCTCCTATTTCCTTTTGGAGAGGGCCCACATTTTCCTTAGTCTTCCCTTTGTCACTGATATACCTATAGAAGCCTTTCTTGTTGCCCTTGACTTCCCTGGCCAGATTTAACTCTGTCTGGGCTTTAGCTTTCCTAACGCGATCCCTGGCTGCTTGGTCAATTTCTCTGTATACCTCCCAGGCTACCCATCCTTGCTTCCACCCTCTGTAGGCTTCCTTTTTCTGTTTGAGATTGTCCAGGACCTCCTTCTTCTTCCCTGCAGGCCTCCTGACATTTTTGCCTGACTTCTTTGTTGGGATGCGTTGCCATTGAGATTGGAGGAGGTAATCCTTGAATATTAACCAGCTTTCTTGGGCCCCTCGTCCCTCCAGGGCCTTATCCCATGGTACTCTGCCAAGCAGATCCCTGAAGAGACAAAAGTCTGCTCTCCTGAAGTCCAGGGTAGCGAGCTTACTGTAAACCCTCCTTGCCACCCTAAGGATCATGAACTCCACCATCTCATGGCAACTACAGCCAAAGCTGCCCTTGACCTTCATATTTCCCACAGTCCCTCCTCATTGGCTCCTCTGTCACTTGGAGAAGGAAGTTATCATCGACACATTGCAGCAACCTGCTGGACTGCTTATGCCCTGCTGTGTTGTCCCTCCAACAGCTATCAGGGTGGCTGAAGTCCCCCGTGAGGACTAGGGCTTGCAAATGCAAGGCTGCTCCTGTCTGTCTATAGAGGGCCTCATCCACTCAGTCTTCCTGAACAGAAGTGGTACTGATAGAGTGGATGCTCAGGACAAACTGCCAGCAGGCTACAATTTGTTTTAATTTAATACTCAGATTTGATTCATATCTATTAAAATAGTGATCTTCTTGTTTAACTGAAATAGTCAAAATCCAAGCCATGCTTAGCTGCAGTTGGTCAGCTATGTTGCAGGCTGTTCGCATGCTCTCCTGACTGGATGAATTTACAGGCATATCGAATGACTTGTGCAACTGAAAGTAAAATGCAGCTCTTTCCCACAGCACACGAAACCTTGGGGTTTGCATTCTGTGAACGTTTGGGATTGTCAGACTATCTGGAGAGCAGGGAGAGGTGAAAAGAAGGAGAAAGCTTGTTCAAAACAAATTCATTTAACAGTTCAAAACACTTCACACTACTTACCTCAGCCTTAATTATAACTGACTCCAAAGGACACATTTTGCTCATAAGCATGCTGCAGATATTCAATCTCTTTCAACGTGCATGGGCGTAAAGCTGACGTCAGAGCATATCTATGCAGAGAGCGAAGTGGCTAAAAGAAAAACTAGAATATGTACAAAATACTGGAAAAGCCTCATTCCCTCCTCCTCCCTAAAATAAATTTAAGAGAAACACAAACTCTCTCATTAACATATTTCAGTCTCATTTAAGGGCCTATAAAACCCCACATATATGCAATACCCCTCCTGATACTGTACAAACATAGTTACTAGGATCTGAAGTGATGGTTCTATTTCTGACCACTTTTGAGACTTGAACTGAATCTTATCTGAATGCCAGTTCTTAAAATACATTTTCTTTAGAAGGCAAGTTACTGAACTGTGTTTTTCATCCTAGATACAGTTGTTCCAGCAATGAGCCATGCACATCAGCACCTAATCTTGGATGTAAAANCAAAAAAAACACACCCCCAAAAAATCCAAACAACCAACCAAAAAAAAAAAGAAAAAAAACCTAAACAGTGAACACCTACAACAAGCAGTGAACTTACTAGCATGAGGTCTCCTGGTCCTCTTGATTAAACCAAATGGGCAATGAACTCAGAAAACAGAAAGTTTTCTGCAAGCCAGACAAGCACATTAAATTATTTCATGTGTCATAATGTCAAGACATGAATCTTTCTCTCACCTCAAAATCTGCAAGTATTTTCTAATAAATTATTTCTACTGTGAACCAGCTCAGCAATTCAACTGTCAAATCACAATAGATGAGATCCCTTAAAACAGGTAAGCAATTTCAGAATAAATCTCTCATATTGAAGAACATCTTGTAGCTAATAGCTAACACTAATAAGTAATATTGCAATAGTTAATAGCTAATGTTATTTTCAACATGAACAATCATATTGCACTTTTGAAAATTTCACACAGATATTCTAAATATGGCTTTGAAGTTAGATATTCACTTTTATTTTTAAAGAAAGCTTTTAAATATGGTCCTGTTTCCATATACTCACACTTTGATAGCAATTCACAAATTCCTTGTGCAAACAACATATGCTTTTTACAGCTATAACACTAGATTTTAAAAAAATAGCATCCCAAAACTGCTAGTCAGGCCAAATAAGGAAATACTGTCTCTTGTTCATAAAAGCAGGATAGGACAGTCTATTTTTCGGTAAGACTCAAACGTATCATTTGTCAATTTATAAATTTTTGCACATCATTTTCTCACCTGTAAAAGAGGGCTCCTATTTTAAGTTTTACAAAAGACTACATACAGATATCTCTTTCAAGCTTTGGCTCTCTAGACTAGAAAGAACTCATAAAACCAAAGTGTTAGTGCTGTGCATTAGTATTTCTGCTGATCAGGCACCTAAGACTAACGTTCAAGTTATACATTATATCAAGATTAAAATCTTTAAGAAAAAAAGGTGGAATAACTCACTTGGGCTCATGGCCATTAATCTTTCATTTCTTGCGTAAATCTTTTGCAAAATACACTTAAGTCAATTATGGTTCCAGACAGAAAAAGAACAAATATAGAAAATTATCATCAGTCAAGAAGATCTGAAAGCGAACACCTGGATCCTACAACAGAAAGCAAGAAGTAGATCATAAGTAGTTAACCCATGGTTTTAAAATAGTAGTGTATTTAATATTAGCTTTAAAATAACCCTAGTGAATTCGGTTGCTCAACAGGAGTATTTGTAAATATTGACATCGTAATAATAGAATATTATTATGAACATTGACTTTTTAAAATCTATTTCCTGAGAATCCTGTTGATTATTTTATGTCTAGAAATCTCCTTGTAGATTGCATCAGACAGTAGAAAACTGTCTTTTACACTGAGTTCCATTCATTGGTTTATTTGGGGGTGAAATTATTTGTTTGTCCTTGGGGAGAGCCACAAGGCCCCTTTGAAACACCACGGGAAATTCTGAGAACAAGGTGCTTTATAGCACCTAGGGTAGCAAATCATATGGAAAGAAAATATCCCGTGAAACAGGCAGTTCTCTCTACTCAGCTTTTCATACTTGGATGCTGGCAGTAATTGCTGACCAGCGTACTGAGAGTTATTGCAGTCCTGCCTGATGGCTCAGCAGCAGTATACTCCTGATAATCCTAATAAAGTACGACAGGTGAAATTTTCTGTCGTCTTGTGGGGAAAGGAAGTGATATTTATTCTAAATCCAGCCTCTTCAATAACAGGATTTTAAAATGTCTTCACTAATTAGTACTGGCTGCTTGAAGGATTGATGCTTCTTTTTTTTTTTTTTTCCTGTTAATTATTATCATCTTCTAACCTCACCTAGCTCTGCTATTGTTTCCTAAACTTTAAAAACACAGCTGTCACAGAGAAGACTTTGACGCTTTGCAGCCTTTTGCATATTTTTTTTTGTTGTTTCTTTTCCTCAAAAAGGACTTACATTCATGTCAGAAGCATTTAATGTCAGTTTACTAGTTAGTGTTCAGGTAATGAAGCAAAGCACAACTTCTGAAGGAGAGTTTGGCCAGGAGCTACTTCAGAAATGTATTGCCCAACACAAAAATATTTACATTATAATTACTTTCATTTTAAATAGACTATTTTATGCTTCTGAGGAAAAAACAAAAATTCGAAAACACTCAAGTTTTAATATTATAATATGTTGGTTCCCACCTGTATTTTGGAGGATTGAACAGAATGCTGAAAGCTTACAAAAAAAACCCAAACATTTCCTAATTTTTCCTAAGAAAAAAAGGGTCCATTCTCCACTGAATTACTTTTTGAGTAAAACATATCCAACTAGTTCTAGCTAGCCTAACATCAAGCATAAATTGTAACAGGATATTGCAGGAATGGAAATAGGCAAAAAAAGTACTTGTGATTTGAGTAAAAGAACTAAACCTTTCAATTATTCAAGAAGGACAGAAATAAGACCAGAGATGATCGGGCATGTTATAGAAAACTATGACAATTAATAGGGAGGCATGAAGTTGTCTAGAGAGAATAGAGGTATTTAGGCCTATTGACACTAAACTTGCCTCTCTCAATTACCTTCTACTCACCCTAAAGGAGTAGATGCTGGAATTCACTGGGCCTGTGGACTATAGGTTGAAAACTAATCCTGTAGTGAAAAAACACAATCTCCTTAGGATAAAAGTTGAAAAGACCTAGAAGAGAGAGCTTTGGAGTACTGTTACAGAATCATTAATCTTGGGATAGAATATGAAGGAAAATCTCTGTAAGATTATGAAAAATAAAGAGTAGTGATTGTGTGAATGTGGGAGACTAATCTCCCAAACTTGGATGCAATATAAATGCCATCACTAAGAGCTGAAGACTTAGGTAGTCTTGAACTTGCTGTAACACAGATTTCTTTAATAAATACCCAGTGAACCAATGAAAAATAATGCTGCTTTGGACATAGTTTTAGCAAGAAACAAGCTCTTACAGAACAGCTTTTCATAAAACAATCTTGGATTGAGTGATCATGAGCTGAATCAGCCTTTATCAAACTGCAAGACAGACAACAGGTCTGACTATGATTAATGCTTGGGATTTTGGAAAGGAACTAAAGAAACCATACAGAGTTAACTCAGGAATGCAGAGGTTTTAAAACACAGAAAGTAAGGAATTACTTTAAATCGAAGGGCAGACACTATTTAGAGTTCACACTACAAGCAAGAAAAAAAAAAAAGCCAATAGAAAAAGCTTACGGGCTTCCTTCAGTGAATCAGCTGCTTTTGTACACATGCAAATCTACCGAGAACAAAGAGAGAGTACTGTTCCTTGGAAATCAAGAGGATGTAGAAAGAAGGAAAATGACTGAGATTTCTTGAACTAGACTTTACATTTACCATTGAAACAATCAGCAAAAATTCTTTAAAACAATAAAAATGAAGAATGGGGAATAAAAAAAAGTTACAGTGCTGTAAGTATAGAAATTATGATTTAATAGAGATTTTATTTAATAGAGATTAACACTAATTGAGGTCTGATCCACATATTAAATGCATATTTTGCCTCCATTTTCTATAAAGTTCATGATGAGGAAGTTAGTGGAGTAAGGAGTAAAAATGAAGGTAGAGCATCAGAAATTATGACACCTAAGAGAGAAAAAAAATGTTAATGTTCATAATACCTCATAAAGCAAAAATAAATCGGGCTGGATAATCTCCATGTTGGAATATAGAAATATGAAACTGTCAAATAAAATTGCAAGTCCACCTGCTAGGATTTTTGAAGACAGTATCTTATGACTGGAGATCAGTAAACATAGAAACTATATTCAAAAGAATGGGAACAAAAACCAATTCCGGAACCACTAGACTTATTAAACTGACTTAATAATAATTAAAAAAAGACCTAGAATAGTGTTTGAAGGAAGAATTAAGGGCAGAGAGATAAATGGAATGTAGTATAAATTATAATGTGGCTTTACCAACCAATCATCTCAAACCAATCTAATATCTCTTTTCAAAAGTTATCTGATTTATTAGACAGAGGAATATTATTTATGGGAGATTTAAATAAGGCATTTGATGTAAAATCCCTGAAAAAAAAAGTTTGCTAAAGGCACAGAAGACAGGTGCTAATAGAAGGTTTCTAAAGCAGCTAAGGATGTGGCTAGAGGGATCAACAACATCTTACTAGGTAGCCATGGTAGGTGTTTTATCAGTCCTGTTTAATAAGTCATTTAGAGATCTTAAGGAAAAATATAGACTAAATTAGCAAACAATGTATAGTTGTGCAGTATTGTCATTATTACAAAGACCAGATCATCTTATAAAAGCATTAAATTACTGTATTGATTTGACTGATAGAATGAGATATAACTTAATAGTAGAAAGAGCAGATTCATGCACTTGGGAACATCCGTTAAGAACTCCTGGGTCATTAATTATGGGTGATCATATAGGTTGAAAAGTGAAAAAAAAAAAAAAAGCAGATATATTGGAAGATGTACTCTACTAGAAGTAGTCTATTGGAAGATGGCTATGAACAGTGATTGCTGAAGTCATGAAAAGGCTAATGAATTCACAAATGCATAAGGAAAGACATTTGTTGTGAGAGGAACTGAAAGGTCTAATTAGGAATATTGTGTACAGTTCTGGTCAACCAGTTTCAGTGAAGATTAACTTTAATTGGAGTAACTGCTAAGAAAGATGATTAGACAGAACTAAATGGAGCAGTATTATCAGCACAAGATCAAATGGTAATAAATCAGCTATAAATACATCTTTACAAAAAGTTCAGGAAAAGGCTTCCAGATACAGTAATGAAAGAAGACAGAAAATTCTATTTCAAGACAAAGAAGTTTATATATAAAATTGTACAACTAGATAAAAGAGTCCCTTGCTATAGGAATTCTTAATCCTCTTGCAAGCTTTCCTAGATGGCTACATATATCTAAGAAGTTACATATGCACGTGGGACTTATCCAAGAGGACTGGTAATCATCACCAGACAGTCAGAAAGGAATTCTTTCCTTACGTTGGGTCTGAGGCATTCACTGCTTGAGTTTTTGGGTTGCTCTTTCATGTTCATCACCATAGTGTGCAGCACAGACTATACTCTGATTGGAGTTTCATTTAACTAATACCGTGTTAGTGCAGAGGATGAGGCACTAGTGAGCATTCGCATTGTCTTTTTGAGACTCATTACATTTGTTCCTTCAACCTTGTACTACAAACCTTAATGTGATATGGTAATGGAAAACATTTCATTACAAGTGGCGTACAATAGCATGTTAGCAGACATTTTCAGATCTCACTGAACTGGCTGCCTGCATGCTTAAACACAGCTGTTTGAGATTGGATTTAACACTAAACGTTGCCTTCCCATGTAATAGCGGAGTGTGCGAGAGAGACCAACATCCAACTCACTGACGTGAGACAGATGCTTATGAGATGCACCGAGCGTCCAGATCACATCTGATTTTAAATCTGGATACAAGTTGAAACAATTCATACATGTACATGTATATATATTCCACATAAAATTAGGGCAAAAGAGGAGAACTAGCAGAGGACAAAATTATCTGGAATTTGACGAGAAACTGAGTACCACTTTTGCTATTTGAAAAAAATGAAAATTCTCTATCAAAGAATGGGTTAAAAGCTTCCCAAATTCCTATTATTGCCTTTAGGAAAGGCAACAGAGGAAAAAAGATACCAAATGACATAAAGTGGACCTTTTGCCGTTTTAAGTTGCCATTTGTGGAGTTTATGCAGTTTATTGTTATTTCTCATGCCCTTCCCTCACATTTCTCACTATTTAAAAAAGCATAGTACCTAAGGAAACAGTTCTTATTTCATTTGTTTGCCTGACATGGAAGCAAACATCTTACTTGATCTTAAATGTCAATTGAGAAAATAATTTTTAGAGCAGCATTTGAGGGATGTTTTGCTCCTATTCCATACAGCTACAGCTCCTGTTTTTTTTCCTAGCAGGACCCAAATCCCAGTAAGTGCTTCTCTGGCCTTGCTTTTGTATCATCTGGAATTCACTAGCACCATGAACTTATCTCTCACCAAATGAGAATAAAAGCTAAGAAATAATTATTGCTACGTACAACACCCACTGCTGTGTGAAGATCCACTGACCTTACCGGAAGATCCACGGTGATCAGGATTTGTTTAGTTATGAGGACTAATCATCTAGACATGGGGTCAGCATGGGTGGAACCAGGTTGGTTCTGCTCAAATATTCAGCTGCTGTGGTGTGCCTTTGCCCTCAGGCCTTTATACCTCCTGGTACTGAGATACGTGGAATTCTGCAGTTTGCTCAAGTTCAATCAGTCTCCAGGTTGTTGCTCCCAGATACTCTCGATACTACTTGCAGGCTCCTTTGGCTCTGGACAAGGCAAAGGATTGTGTCCTGGGGTCTAAAGCAGCAACCAGTTAAAGTAACTCACACCTCAAAAGTCAAAGGCCAAATACAAGTATACTTTACATATATCTTATCTTTCATTACCTGGTTCTTGTAACATTCACAACATAGAATAAGCTGAGTATTTCTTAGAATCACATGAAATGCCCTCCACAACTTCCAGCGGGACTGACTTGCTCTAAGAGTAATTCCTGGTCACAGCCTTCCATTGTTCCAATGGTCTTGTTTTTCTGTGGATATACCCAAAGCCTACCTTCTGGCATGCATATTTCTCCCTGCAGGTGGTCTGACTTTACCTTAGCTGCATGCTGCTTCCAAATGCTACCTGCCCTTGTGACACTACCATTTGACTGCCTCAGTCTGGAACATCATAGATAACTTTGAATTAACTTTCCGCTTTTAGGCAAGCAGAAATACAAATCTAAATACAGAAAAATGAGTTACACAAAAATGTTTGTGAAATCAAACATAGACATTGTCCCAGTTGTTCACGCCTCGAATCATATCACTACTCACCAAATGTTGCTCTTCATGTAGCAGATGTAAAGTCATTCAAATAGTTCTGTTATTCCCCTCACAGCAGAAATGCTCTTGAGAGTGACAGTACCTCTGATCCACAACAGCAAAGTTATCATGTTGATCTTAAGTCAAGGACTCTAGAGTTCTCTGTCCCTAAGACTGAAGGTAACCTGTGCTCACCTTGCACTTTGGAAATCCTGCCTATAGACTTCAGGAGTGAGCCTAGACAACTTTGAAGGGAGAAGAGGGAGTCACTTGTTTCAGACCATCTTTGAAAAATCTGCTTTGCGACTTTCCTTTTTTAGGTCCTAAGCATTGAACACCCTTATGTTTTGCTATTAGACTCCTCTTCGGAGTTAAGTGATTGTTGAAACATGTTGGTTTATTATTATACATGTGAAAACACCCTGAAACAAATAATTTGAGCATTTCAGCAGATTAATAACTCATTCTTGTTTGTGAAAAGTTCTATATGTCACCATCAGCTTCTCAGCTCCCACTTCAGTAGTATCAGTGCAAGCCATATGTTAGACCACTCACAGTATGAGATAGAGATGACTAATGAAATAAGGCGTTGATGTTACATAAACTTTTCCTTATTCTATACAAAGTTTGTTGCCCATTACCCACTAAAATAAAAAATGAAGCAAAATAAGAACACCACCAAGGATGGTGACAAAATTATTAAAAGCATTAAAAAAATTATTCCATAGTTATCAATGCTGAAATTCACTGTTCTCTAACAGCACAAAATGTGGTCATTATTGTCAGAAAAAAGACAGCATTCTAGATACATTTTTAGAAAACTAAATTGAAATGTTTAGGAGTTTCTCTAGCCTGGGGGATGGGGAAACTTAAACTTGCATTACAGTTTGACATCTATGTGAACAGTGACAAATATGAAGCCTTCTACAGTGATTTCCTCCTTCCCTTACAATTTAATTTAGTTATGGGAAGAAGCTCTGGAAATACTCTTTACACTACAGTCTGTCTACACACAGTTCAGTGTGCAGAGGCAGAGAAATTCAAATAAAGGCCATGCTGTCAAAAGTGATTTTGCCCTCTTTTTAGGAAAATTTCATAGTCAACATCCTTCATGCTCTCCTGCCACCTCATAACCCTCTCTAATCCCTTTCCTGTTCAGATCCTCAGACCAACAGTAGTGTATATGTCCTCCCTCTTCTGCTTCCCAGCCCCTCAGCAATCGCTGACCTCACTGCACGGCAAAGCCAAGGGATGCCAGCACAGGGCACAAGTCACTTGGCAGTGCTACTTTCCTCCCTTGCAAAGCAAAGTGCAGAATCCCACTGTGCTGCTGCCTGTCTCTGCATCCAGGTAATGCCATGGTCCCCTTGTAATAACAAAGCTGGGGAGAGGCTGTGCTATTTCAGCCTTCAGACCAGAGGCTACGTTGCAGTGAGGATCCCTTTCTCTAGACCCAACGGGCTGCCTCTCCACAGTAAAGAGAAAGTGAGGTAACGCCCGTGAGGCAGCACTCCTTCCCTCCTGGTCTCCTTCACATCCCATGCTTCACCACTTTAGGAACACGCTGTTAAAGCAGACTCCCTCGCACAACACGTTATTTTCTTCGCTTGGTATTTTGCTTCAGCTGGCTTGAAAGTATTTCTTTGAATTCAGTGAAGAATATGTAACAACCAAATGGAAATTTCTCATCACCTCACTTAACCTCCAGACTTTTTCTAAAGGTTCTGCCTGTCACTTATTCTGCAATAACTCTAGGAGTGGTTCTCCCCACTTGCCTATTTTCCACCTCTCTGTCTCATACTGACAACTATAGTCAAACAAACCCTTCAACTCAAATGTTTGAAGGACTAAGTTGCCTTGAGTAGACCATTGCTAAGACTTGGAGACTACATCTTCAAATAAAGGACTTCCTTTTATTCTATTTTCCACAATAAAGAACTGTGGTTACATCCACCAGTTCTAACTGGCTTTGGTTACATCCACCAGTTCTAACTGGCTTAACCTCACCTATAGCACATACCCACCCTGTCATTTATAACTCAAGTATTCCATCACACTTTACTTCTCTTTTCTCTTCAAAAAAAAAACCAAAGTCAGTCAGTTCACCCCACATAAAATATAACAGTGGCTGTTTTCCAGGTGCTCACCTATCATTTTACTTTAATTCATTGGAGTCCTTTAACTTCATGCTTTGCATGGAGGAAACTTTGGGACAGTAAAAATACATGATTGTTTTCCTTTTCCATCAGAAAAGGCTTCCTTTTGCTTTCCATGTAACTTCTAACCACCCAGATAATAATTTAGACCTTCTTTCTGATGGAGTTCCAAATCACAGAGGATGCTTTGCTGCAAAGGAATGCTAACATTCAGTCTATGCTATGCATTTTCATAGTAGAAAATTGTTTAGTTTTGTCACAGTTCCTGCACTGATACACACTTTATACTCAGCTGTGCAGGGTATAGTCTGATCTAAACGCAAATCTAATAAACTAAAGAAAGCGCATGTCAAATAAAAGGTTCAAGCACTTCTGAACTGAATGCTGAAATGCTCATTTATTGAGTAAAGAGTTTTAACTAGTACTATCTACATTTGCCAGATGTTTAACTAAACATTATTGTGGATCTTTGCCAGAATGCTGCTCATTAGTCAGTAGTAATCATTAATAGGGAAAAGGATAACTCATGATGGGATTAACAGAAAAAGAAAGCAAATTTTTCTTAGAGGAATTGAATGGGTAATTTATTTATTGAAGGTGATGCATGCCCTCCTGCTTACTTCTGATTAAAAAATAGTCCATATCTCCATCCCTACGCTAGAGGACAGAGCCATGAAAAATGGTGAGTCATAAGACCTTCAGAATCTCTCAGTTACAATTTCAAATTGTCTCCTTACAATAAAAACACTTCTTTCAGTAAAAGCCTAGCAAGCATGTTTACACTGTATTGGATGCCAGTACTTTCTTCATCTCTCTTTCAAGTAAGATGAAAGAAAAAGGAATTTGGTAGATGTCAAGCCTTTGCAGGAAAAGGAACATAAGTACTCTAAGTTCCCACTAGAAATTAAATAAAAAAATGTTAGTAGTTTGGTGAGAAAAATCCTGCAAATACTGAAACTTTTTCTTCATTCTTAGAATTTGTTACAGAAAAAAGTCACTTTTAACACAAGGTTAACACAAGGAGGGGGTTAACACAGCATTGTGAAAAGCAGCAAGGCACTTTACTCCAAGAGCTTAGTGGACATCATCAGTGATCTTGGTATTCCATAAAAAACTCAAACAATTCAATTCCAGATAAAAGAAAATAAAGCATATGGCAAAATTGCCCTAACATTTCTGTGTATGAAAAGCATAAAAACCTCTTAACAATTAATTATTTGGGTTTTTTTTCTTTACAGGTAAGAACATGATACCTGGTGAGTAGGACATCTAAGTGCTAGAAATTAAATAGCAATTTATTTTCTGAGAGATAATTATATTTGGTGCTCTACAGATTTCAGAATAACTGACAATGAAGTGGGAAAAGACATCCCAGAGAACATGAATTTCCCTTACAGTAAACTCCTAAAAGAACTCTTAAATATTAATCTGGTTTGGGCATTTCCACCAGCTATTCATTCTTGTCAAATATATCCAGACAAATTTCTGAAGTGCACCAGACCACTTTTTATTCTTGTTCTAGGGAACTTCTAGGCATCCAGTTTCTTATTCTTGTTGTTGTGAGCAACAAATGTATTTGTAAGCTGCAGTATTGTTCTTCAAAAATTATCCATACAGCAACTTCCCAGCTACGCTGGAAAGCTGAAATACTATATCTGGGAATCTCGTTTTCTAAATCTCTTTACCTTTCTTTTCCAGCTGCTCCTTGTAGACACTTAAATCTGTCCTGCTTTTCTATCTCTCCCTCTCTCAGTGTCCCATCAAGGTCCCTGTCAGCAAAAGATTATTTTCCCACACCTCACACAGATCAGATCCTGACTTTGTCCCTGTGGTTCCTCCAGCACGTTCACGTTCTGTCTGTAATAGTTTATGTGATCTTGAAAGATTTCCAGTTCTAAGAATAAGTGGGAGTAGTGGAGCTCCTTTTAAAATGACATGAAGGTTACTCGGTAATCACATAGCAGTCATCTGTCTTCCAAAGCTCTAATCAGAAAGCGGTGCATAAAAGGCCAGCATTTGATGTTCTTTATTGACCTGATCAAATGTTTAAGAAAAGGGTGTACTCCTCCTGAAGTCAAGAGGGCATCAGCTCAAATTAACTACGTGCTTAAGGACTCTGATTCATCAGACTTTCCAGTACTTCATCTGTAAGCCAAACTGCAGAGTGTACGTTTGCTCTGATGTCAGTCTACACGCACTAAAAAAATCGGGGTGGCAATCTTGAAGTGATTAAATGTTGGTGTAATGAATTTCATATACTGAAAGGCAAAAATGCTAAGGAGCCTAAGTTTTAATAAGTGCTTCATAACAGGAGTGAAGAAAGCTGATGACAAAATTTATGCTGCAACCAATTAATTAAAATATGCGATACTGATGTGAAAAAGAAAACTCTACCAGAACAGCTTGGGTAGGCAAACACTTTTGATTCTAAGATCTGTACCGGTAGAAAGTACAAAGGAAACCAGCACTGATGTATTTCTTGTGGTAACCGGCATTCAAACCCTGTGGGCAGCTGAAAGGTCACGGTGTAGAAAGTCTCTGCACATGTCTTGCTCATGTATTTTCCACATCTAAAGTATGAATTGTTTCATCTGGAACTTTGACTTGACCTACTGTCCAACAGGAATGATCAGTGCCATGCATGTGCATGTTGAATACTTAGAATAAATCATACAAATTTTTCTGCTGCTAACTCACTTCATTATGAGGCAGACACCTACCTACAGTCAATGACAGAAAAAACATGAGTCACTGGCACTTTTCAAAAGCCTCTGCTGTCTGTGCCATTACCCAAATATAGTCACTACCTTAGTAGTTTGGCTAGTTTAGGTTTTGGCAGAGCTGATGGAGACCTAACAACAGAACAACAACAGTGTTCTTAATAGAAGCTTTTTTTGTTCTTTCATTGTCCTTAATTCACTGTCCTGTTCATACAGTTTGGGCAGTGTGGTCAATTTTATACACATGCATGGCATGATCAGAAAAATGATAGAATGCTGTTCTTCATCCACTATATAATTTTTCCATTATCTTGTACTTTTTCAATGATAAAAGCATTATGTATAAATATGAGAATGTCACAGCTTAAGCAAATTCAGGGATAAATTTTACCACTAACTTTCTCAGTATGAGATCTTCCCAACCACAAGGCCAATCTTCTTTTCACATAACTTTTACATCAATATAATTTAACTGAGTACATGCTGCGTGTTACTCCTTTGTACATTTTGAGTGAGAAAATTAAAGTGAGAAAATCACCCTCTGCTCATACCTGAATATGAATAAATCCAAACTAGAACAAAAGCACCACTTCAGTAAATTAAGTCACTACGGCCCATGACCACTTTTCTGATCAAATACAAATGAAAAAATTCTAAAAGGATTTGCATCTTGGTTTCTTTTTTTTTTTTTCTTTTTAATCTCTGTTCTATTTAAGTCCGTTTACAAGGTCACTAGAAGGGTGGGTCTTTATAAGGCTTCTGCACCATTTTTACTGAAAAAGTTGTGGAGACAATATATTAGGATAGATTAGGGGGAATAAAAGTCCCAAGTTCTTAAGTGTTTATTTGCTAAGTGACTGATTCTGCTCAATATTTCATGAAAATGAAAAAGGGAATGACTAATAACACTATCAACTGCTCACAGTGTATTAAGGATATGCCTCAGTAACCGCTCCTTTAACTGTTCTCACTGTTCCCCCTTCCTTTATTCGACTAGGAGTATGATTATCTGACATTGAGTTAATATCTTCCACAAAAGAGACACCTCTGTGACTGAAGGCAGGCAAAAGAACAAGACACCAAACAATACGCAGAAATCTTAGAGTGAAAACTCTCCACTCCTGTGGATCAGCTGGAGGGCTTTGAGAACTGTTTCCCATCATTACAAGAGTAATTGACAGTTATATTGCAAATCATGCCTGACATCCCTACCTTTTTATTATTATAAATTCTCTGTTGATCTCTATGTAGCTGTGAACATTTATATTTATTTATTTTTATTTTTTATGCAGCCCTGTTTTGGAGTCCAGATGTTTGGCAATGATAGTTCCATTTGGCAAATATTGATCCCCAGAATGGCAGACACTACACTCGCCCAAATTATGGCTGATCTCCAGACTATCATTGGCAGCATTCCAACAAATTAAGATTTCCTAGTCCCCATCTTCAGTTTATTTTTTTTATAAAACCCATCTGGTAAATACCCTATAATCTAACTGAGGTTTCCAACTGTTGCAAATATTTCACTGCAGTAACATGGATCACAATTCATTAGAATCTTACCATTAGTTACAGGATTTAAGATTAGAGAACCTCATGCTTCATTTTAAAAACTGAGCAAACCTCAACCTCAAAAACATCTGAAGTACAGTAGTAATATCCAAAACAAGCAGATTGAAGCCAAAGTTCCTATAAGGTGCTTTACGGCTTTGGAATTTCTATATTTCATCTGTGAGCATAAAGCCACTAGGTACGTCATCTTCTACAGGTCTTATATTAAGAAAACACCTCAACAATTTAGATTGCAAATGCCCTCCCTTATAATTCCTTCCCCATTTTTTTTTAATCAAACCAACAAACAAGGAAGCAAAAGACCCACTACAATTTACTGGGTTGACATAATCTATGTTGAAAAACTAGCAAGAACAGGAGTGAGGAACCACCAACAACTGAGGTGCATCATTTTTACTTAAAAAAATTTAGTACTTGGCTCAAACACAATATTTTCCTTGGGGATCCTGGAAAAGATTTAACAAAAGAAAAATTAACCCTAAATTTCAGACAGTGAGCTAAAAAATCACACAGGGTACAGGTACAGCGATTAGACCAAAGGTATACAGCAGGTCAGCGAAGGCAGCCTTGTTAAAGGGAAGTATTAAGTAAAAAAAGGGGTGTACGCAGTTGTGTTTGTACTTTGGGTAATCTTCCTTCACAGAAGTTAAAACTAGGCAGCAAAACCATGGTAGTTACTGCTCATAATTTAAGAATTTCCAACAAATACAGTCCACAACTTCTAATGAATTGTTGAAGCAGAAAAACAGTGTTTCCTCTGTGTCCTTGCTTTTTTGCTAACTCCTGTGTTAGGGAAGTGCTGACTCAGCACAAAAGGTCAATGATTTTGCAGTCAGCAGTGACTGAGGTGAGAAGCTGGAGTGAAGATGGGAAGTTTTTTAGGCATCCTTTGCTAATCTGTCATNGAAGTAAAACTTGTGGCTTGAGATAAAAACAGTTTAATAGGACAGCAAAGGAAGAGATAATAGTAATTAAAATAATAGAATATACAAAACAAGATGGATGCCCAGGCCGCCCCTGAGCAGCGCTCACCATCCCCTGGCCAGCTTCCCCCAGTTTATATACTCAGCATGACGTCATATGCCTCCTCACTGGCAGAGCATGGGAAGCTGAAAAGTCCTTGACTTAGTATAAGCCCTACTTAGCAACAACTAAAATATCAGTGTGTTATCAACGTTATTCTCATACTAAACGCAAAACACAGCACTATACCAGTTACTAGGAAGAAAACAAAGTCTATTCCAGCCAAAACCAGGACATCATCATCTAGTGTTATCCTTGCTCCCTTTTTCATAGCCAGGCTGATATGTTTGAGATGAAAAGGACAAGCTTTCACACACACAGCCATTAAAAAAGGGTATTATTTAGGATTTTTAATATTTTGAGTATCAGTGCTTTACCCCGTGGGAAAGCGTAAAACAGCACAGATCTGGTTCAGAAATAGGCACTGTGCAAGAGTAAAGCACTGGAGCAGGGAAAAAAAAAATCACAGAAAAAACCAACTTGATGTGACTCAGAAGCAAAAATGGAACAAACTTCAAAAAGTTGATGTTTAAGTACATTGCCACATTCTTCAGTTTTAATATTGATGTGCCCTTGACCTGGAGCGTCAGCATGTTCAAAATGTAGTCAGTGTGACTCCAGGTTTGAGATTTTAACAGTTTAAATACAATTTGGATAAGAGTTTGATCTACTGTAGATACAATGTACATTACAAACACAAAGTTAGGTCACAGAACTCCACAACACCAAAATCTGTCTTACCAGCGTCAGCATCCCTGTTTCTTATTGTAGAAATCACCCTCCAACCAACTCCAAAGGAACCCTGGCGATTTATCTTTCCTGGGAGCTACATTGAATGATCTTTGTTAATCAAGTAGCACACTCAGTTTAGTTTCCTTGAATTAAAAGGGCAAAGGATGCTGCACCATCGATGTGCACTGGCAACCCTGCCTGCCTCTCTGGCCCCAGGTATCAAGCATGTCTTCTCTTCTATTATGTTTAGGAGGGTAGGTTTTTCCCCAAATTATGGCGGCTCTCTTTGCTTCCAGTTCTGTGTCCTTTTTACCACGTGCTGATCTCATTTCTGCATCAGTCATTAGCTGCCAACATTAAAAGGTATGTCCTGCTGCTGTAGTTCTAGTGTATCTGCAATCAGATGATACTGCCAGCCCTTGGCATTTTGAATCAGATTTGTTCCTGTGACCGTCACCACCTCTAAGGCCACAATCCGAATCTGAGCCAAGTTATCAAAGATCTACTATTTAAAAAGCGCACAGGAACCCAACTAATTTTATTTGAAACAGGTACACAAGTACTCATACTAACTGTTCAACAAGCAGCACAGAATAATCTCTGACAGAAAGGCATGCTCATCAAAGTAATTCCTTCTCCTGGCACGGCTGACATGTTTACTCATTTGTCCAAGAAAACAAATTAACTCCTCCAGTAGATCACAGTACAAAACTGAGCTGATTGAGAGAGATACACATACTTCTAAAAATGTGATTATGATCTATTTCCTCCACAGTAATACTACTTCTTGCATTCTGACCAGTCACATCCCAAGTCAGTAATTCAACACTTCTGGAGCAGCACTGAGAAAGGAATCCAGCTATTTAGTCTCTGTTCTGCCATTCTTACCCACTATTAGTATTCTTTCATTTTTGTGAGGGTCTGTTTACAGAGAGGGAGGCTATAAACGCTCAGTGAGAGGTAGAACCCAGACTTCCAGCGAGTTTTACAGAATACTGTATTGAAACAGTGTCAGATCAGCTGGAAAACCAAACAAATACAAAACAATGGTTATTGAGTAAACTATCATCTATTGAAAAATGTGTGTAAATATTACCCAGACAGATGTAATGACTGCTTACATATGGAAAGGGAGGAGGAAGAGCAGGCAAACTAGGAGATGGATTTGGGATAGACAAACCTTGAACCTGTTCCCTGCGAGTCTGCCAGTCCTGCAAAGGTGACCTGGTATCTCAGCAGCAGAGCAAAAAGGCAGGTCTTCACTTTCCAACAACTATGTATCAGCAATGATTGGTTTCAGACAGGGAGGTAAACTTACAATTCCTAAAGGCACCAGGAGGGTCAGTCATCATGGTGCAGTTTCCTGTGCAGAAAGGGAGGAGAAAAGGCATCAGGATGGGGTGGATGAGGCGAAGTCCTACAGCTCGCTGAGAAGGGTCTGCACAGGACAGGACCATGCAGCAGCCAAGCCCAGGGCAGCTCCCTTTTGCAACCATGATTGTGTCAGTCGTATGGGAAACCGCAACCACAGCCAACGCGGTCACCAGCCTCCGACAGGTCTTGGCATAGGTTATCAGAGACCAACCATATGGAAATCTCTGTTAAAGGTTGTGGAGTAGTGTTTACTGCTGCTGTGGCTTCAGGTAAAAGAATTTGCTGCCTCTGTGTATACCTGCACTGATCAATGGGTTTAAACATTCATGTGCTGAACATAGCTGGTCATCAGTCCTGTGTTTTCACTAACCAAGCATTCCATGACAGAGTCATCAGTTCTCTGTCCATTGCTTTTTCCAGAAAATATATTTTTAATACCTGAAATTCTGGACAAGATCTATTCCCACAGAAGCAAACAAAACCCTAAATATTGATAAAACCGTCTTCCCCCCCCATCTAAGGCAGTTCGGAGATGTTATCACCAACACAATCTCTGTGCAGCACAGTTAGATGAGGGGTAGCTTGGCAATGTTTGAATATTTGTTGACATGCTTCTCCTCCCTGCATGGTTCTTGCATACTGTTCTTTAGGATGTTAACGGAAGCAAAAGATGTTCAAGGTCAAAAGACATGAGGTCAAACCCTCATTTCCCTCAGGACAAGTTATAGTTTGTTAACTCCTTTAACTTGTTTTTTTTAACTTGTTTTTTACTACTATACTAACGCTGATAAATCCCTGTCAGATTAATTCCTTCCTTCTTTCCCCTTTTTTTTTTGTTTTTGGCAGAATGTCTTTTATAAGTACAATCAAATAATTTTCAGGGCTGAATCAATGCAAAAAACTAGATGCATTTTCCTCCAGAGAAATGGAATAAATAGTTATTTACACTTCAGCTCTCTAATGGGCTGTTTTAAAGAATGACTTATTTTAGTGTTATGTTGAACAAGAGACTAAGACAGCTTCACGGTTTAGACAGCAGTTTTTTCAAAGCAAATTTGGATCACTAATTTCTTCTGGAATTAGAAAAATCAACATGCCATGCAGAACTCAGCTGGAGTATCACTTATTTCAATTCAGTTTTATTAAGCAAAAAGGAAATACTAATTTGTTCTCAGATTGCATTTCATATCTAAGTTGTAAGTAAGCAAATAAATGAACATGAATGGATTTCACTTTTTTTTTTTACTATATTACCTGCTAGCTTACGTCATTCTAGTAGCACATTCATTCACATCAATAACAAACTCACCCAAATTTTTAGAATGCTTTTTCATTCATGCTTTTCCCAGCACATCTTTGTAGAAGACAAGGTATGTAAAATCCCAGCCCAGAGGTCAGTGTGATTTTTGTCATTCATATTTAATCTGATCCTTTTTTTTTTAAAAAAAAAAAAAAGGCAAAGTTTAATTCTTATCTGTACCAAATATATTAAGGCTACAACTAAGAACAACTCCAAGGCATTGGGACTGTCTGAAAATTGAGGTTTCTTCATAGATTCCCTTAAGTTTGGAGGACTAATTCACTTACCCTCCTGTCCTTCAGCTAAACTGAATGCTATAATCATTCTTATTCCCAAATTGCTTATTATGCCATTCCCCCTGCTTTCACAATCAGGCTACAAATAAGCATTGACCAGCTAAAGGATCTGGCTTTTGCTTAGCTTCACTATTTCCATCACTCTGCTGAACTTATATGCAACACAAACTTTTTCTGCCTTCTTGATTTGATAAATAACCAAACACACAGTAAGTTATTATGTTTGGAAAGCTAATGTAGCACAACATTTCAGTTTCTTAGGTGTTAAGCTTGTTGCTCCCATGACAAATGTAAAATTCTCAAACACTTCTACAAAATAGAATCTGGCAGTAACTTGCAAAATCCTTGAAGGTAACTTGCTGAACACCCAAATAAAAGCTTGCTAAAATGTTCTGGCTATCTAAAACTGTCACAGAGCCATAACATTGAGTAAGATGAAAAGGGACACCAAAAGGGACAAATAATTCCCATTTCTAGTGAAACCTATGGTTGCTGTCACTAAAAAAAGGGATTGCAAGTCCATAACGAGAACTGAAATTCCTATCTGGCTGATAGAAAAAGCCTCATGGTGTCGGTAAGGAAGAGGAAGTATTTTGTGGTTGAAAGGAGGAAACAGAATGAGGGAAAGATGTACAGTGGACAGAAAAAGGTATTGTTATTCTTCTGCCCGGTAATATGTATCATACAATCATTCAAGGATTTCTTTTAATCCCTTAGAGATTGCATTGAGCTAGCAGAAGTGTATCCTCAGTCTGAGCTCTGAGAAAAAACAAAGTTTTTTTAAGGAGCTTTCTGACTCACTTTTACATCCAAGATTTTTCTTCTTGCATGGATCATTCACAGCAGAGTTAACTGGTGTTTATAAAATTGGATTGTTTATCGGAAGAGCACTCAAACAGACTTCAGATCCTTTTAGAATGGATTTATTTACTTGCAGACCTTGTACATACGTATCAGCTTGAAAATGCTATTTTGGTTTGGCCAAGCTCGCTCAGGTTACGTGCACATGGTTACACAGAAATGAAGCTTTATACTAGTCTCCTGATTTCTGGAATCAGGGTTTACATTTTTTTTGCTCACACTGGAAAGATTCCAAAGTAAATATCCATTCTTTCTGCAATGCTTACTCAAAATGTGATGACTGTTGCTCTGCAAACTATCCCACTGGAACCCTGTAGGATATCTGGCATTCAGGTGACTCTGTATGGATACTCATTTTTGCAATCTAAATGTAAAATCACCTGGTATTACCACTTTGCAACGATTTTCCCACTTCAGCTGTATCATATAATTATAGAATAATTTAAACTGGAAGGGATCTTTGGAGGCTATGTAATCCAACCTACAAACACACACACTATCAAAGTAGAGCCAACTCCAAGGTCAGATTAGGTCGCTCAGGACCTTGTGCAGCTGAATTTGGAATATCTCCAAAGATGGAGATTCCACCACCTCTCAGGACAACATGTTTCAGTGTTTGACCACTTTCATTTCCTTACATCTCATAAGAACTTCCTGTGATGAAAGTTTTGTCCTTTGGTTCTCAACCTTTCACTGCTCACATCAGAGCAGTCTGGTTTTCTCTTCACTGTAACCCCCCCTTAGGCACATGAAGACAGAAATTAGATCATATCCTTTGTCTGCTCTTCTCCAGGTTGAATAAATATATTATGCGATTTGAAGGAAGACATCATGGAGCAAATAACAGCGAGCAGACACCCATGATGCTTATTATATGGCTTACTGCAAACACATGGTTTTCTATCAGCTTAGTAAATAATTACTAAAATGTGGGGGAAAAATTCTTACATTTGTATCAGCTCTGCAGTTTATTTGGCCTCTTTTAGTCTGAAGTAAGCAATTTATCTGATCTGGTTTTGACTTCCTTAATTTTGAAGGAAACGCATGCTGCTGGTGGTGAGGTGGTCACCTTCCACTTGCATTAAAGGGTGTCTCTCAGTTCATCCTCTTCTCTAATGAGGAGGATTGAATCAGCCAATCAATAAAATATTCGTAGAACAACACTAACTTGTGATGAAGTCTGATTCCCAGTATAGAAACCAGCAAATTAGAATGTACAATAAAAGCTGGTTTTTCGGTCAGGTTTGGTTTTTCTTTTCCAAGCTACCAAAGATTTATAAATTATCATTCTTTTGCATTTATTTTCTTGTATCTGTACAGAATTGTGTGCCTTACCAAAAGTGATGTATGTGGTTTAATGATTAAGACCTTGCTTCATTAGATGAGATATCATCCTAGCCCTTGCATTTGTAGCCAAGACTACAAAAAGACATGCAAGGAAAAGAACTTCTGAGAACTTCATGTTTTCAGTGACTAAATACCAACTTCCCTTCTTCACATCAGTTTACCATTTTTTAATCAAACATTCGTGAAATTAGAATTATTACTCTTAGATAGGATGATGTTTATAATACAATGTTTCACATCCAGGGGAATCATAACAAACCATTGCTAACTACTTTTTTGTCCATAAATGTAACTCTTGTCTTAAAAAACAACAGGGTGAAGAAGAGAAAAATCAAAAGGGAATTCATGCAGTGGTATACAGCAAGTCCCAAATATCTGATCTCATATATTTGTTTCAGTCCTGAGTCAATCATTTGCTCTGGAAAAATTCTGACTTTCTGAAGAAAGCATAAGCTTTACCAAAGGGTTGAACTTCATTAAAAGCTGGGTAGGGAGTGTTGCAAAAAGCAATATTATGTATTTGCAGATAGGTAATACACGCTGGAGAAGTCTTGTAATAAAAAGTCCTTCTTATCTTAGGCTGGTTTTTTTTTACTACCTATGGAATTTTTTTTTATGAACTACCCTACCTGTAATTCACCAGTAAAGAAAAAAAATCCTATGTAAATAGCGTTGGTAAATATTGATACCCCTAAACTAGAAAACAGTGAAATTTCACCTGTGCACATAAATAGCTTGAACTGACTTTTTAAAAGAGCTACTAAAGAGTAAATTGGAGCTTATGATAAAGTGAATTATACATACTAGGGCAGAAGAAACATACACTTGGGGAAAATATATGCAATACCCAATAAGAAAAGGCATTTTACTTGCATGTCCCTTTAAACAATGTGCTGCATCCTAGTTTTCTTGTGGTTCTCACTTCCTTCTATGCAAGAAACGTGAGTCTAGTGAAATACTCTGTTATTTGGGTACCAGATATGTTTCTTTTCAATACATCACAGAAAAAACTACTGAAGGAGAACAAAAACTGTCTGAAAGAAGGAAGAAAAGACAGCAGTTTGCTTACATGCTTTTCATCTTCCAGTAATGTTTTTAGTTAAGTCACTTTGGACTTAATTAAATTTAAATTAGTTCTGTTCATCAGACTGAATAGAAGTGCTTAATACTGATGTTTGGCTATACTGTATTATAAAAAAAGAAGCTTTATCAATCCCAAAGAAACATTATGAGGACCCAGGCTATGGATCTGAATGCATAATTTTGGCATTGCATGCACCTTACAAGCTGGTTTGCAAGTCACTGTAGGAACCCAAATTCTATGTAAATAAGATTGTTCCTGCCCTGAACTTCTACCTCTTCTACCATCAGACAGAGGATAAGTATCACCACATGGGTTATAGCTTTCTGAAGACACACACAAACAAAGTATAGTCAATACAGAAAACACAGATTTACTGCATTTAATTACATAGTGATGCAAAAATGTCAATATGTATTTAGCACGCCTTCGGCCGAGGAGGGCTTCATACCGTTTCTCCTGACCCTGTAGCCTGGGGTCTATCTACTATACGTCTTTCTGCCTACAATATAAGACAGGGTTCTTGTTGGTACACCAAAAATTGGATGAAGTATCAAAGCTATATGTACTAAAATACCTTTAATTAGGGGAAAACACCCTGAAGGAGTCCAAGACTTTTACCATTTCCATATTGGCTTGAAGTACTTCAAGTAGTGAAGTACAGCAGAAGACAAAATACAGCATGACAGCAGAATGAATAGCAAGTGGGGTGCACACGCTGTCTTTTCTGCCAGAGTACCTGTAAAGTTCAATTGCATTTTACGTGTGCGTAAACCTTTGATCAGCAGGCTCACGCCACCAAAGGACAAAGGGATTTCTCCTGGGAATCACTATCTTCTAAACTGACATAGGCACTGCACAGTTGTGCTGTCAACCACACTCAAGCTGAACACAGTTACGTGTTACTAGGACCCTTTAGGCTACAATTCTTCCACAATTTTGACACCTAGTTTGACAGAGACTATAAAAAATATATATGAACAAAGCTAACTTGCAAGTCAAAGAAACATGAAATGTTTTGACTCTAAGACCGTATTTTCAGTTAGGCACAATATAATGGATCTATATGTGAAAATGAAAAATGTGAAGAAACAAAAGCTAAGTTAATAGACTATAAAGGACAAAATTTGAAATTACATGCTCTAGTTTAACTCTGTAATTAAACAACCAACTTTTTCATTAGGGAAATAAAACTCTTGCAAACAGGAATGGAACAATCCACTTTCAATAGCAAAGACTCTTCTCTGCAACATGAATTTGTGCTACAGCATTTCATTTCTAAAATATAAAATGGAAGAAGTAATAGAGCAATCTAGAAAGAGAATGTAAATGTGGTATTAAAGACTGAAAATGAAAGCTCTTTGTGTATTGGCCCAGTGGAACTGCTATATTTTTAGGGTTTTCACTGAATAACAGAGAAAACTAGAAAAAAAAAGAGCCTTTTTTATTTAATTTTGAGAGCAATTAAATAAGGGAAACATAACTTGTGTGACTGCAGGCTGCTCATTACTGTCTGGCATGTGGAAGAGACCATATTTTAATATTTAGATCAGATTAGTTATAAGTTTAACTTTGGATTTGAGTGTCACAGAGGGAATTGTAACTCAATTAATGGAAGAAACACCTTCTGTACCCAGTCGGTTTACATTTTTTTAATAGCTTAATATCTAAAAAACAGCATTGTTTCAGCTTTCATTGAGAAATAAAATGATCCAGCCATTAGAACTTAGACTGTATTCCCAAAACTTCTGATTAAAGACATACATTAATGCATATCCAATTCCCTCATACATCAGTACCAGTAGAAACTTCTTGTAAAAGATCTTGTAGGTTCCCACCGGAAGACCCATCACTCAGTCTTTTAAAAAACAGCCTGAACAAAGCTCCAGAGCACAACACAAGACGAAATGAAGTTCAGTTCAAAAAGGAATAGACAAGATTACCCAAAAATGAGAATTTCCCTCTGTCTGGTCCTGATCCAACAGAACAACTCAAGCCAAACTGATCAAGACCTTTAAACAGATACTGGAATTCAATTCTTTTCATTGGATTCACAAGAAAGGTATATGAATTCTGCAACTCAACATCACAATGCATAGGTTCCAAAAGCTTTGTAGAACTGCAGTACAACTTTACTCTTTGAAAACAACTTGTATAAAACATAGGCTACTCTGAGAAGCTCTGAATGGTTTTTAATTTTTATCCCCTTAGGGAGAAAAAGTATTCTTTTAGATAGTACCAAGTGAGCTTGGGATGGGTTGGAGGGGGAAGCTGGGAGAAGGCAGCGGAGAAAAAGTGATACAAGTACTTTTAAAGGTCAATGAAAATAAAATCTACATTAAAGTTACAGCAAAACGTTCTCCAGCTCCCCTGGTTACTGGACCCTTCTAATGATTTTGTACCAAATGATAAGATCTTTGCAATCACTCAACCTAATGCAGGAGCACAACTGCTAAAATCTTCTGAGAAATACTTTAGTTCTCAGGGTAATTTTAAAGAGCTCACAAATTACTGTGCACCATTAGACCTGCTTCCAGAGTAGATGAATGTGCAAACACTGCTGGTGAGATTACTTTATGCGCGTAAATTTAAAATCCATTTTCCTTTCATCATCAGGCACATGACACTGAAACTCACTTTTTGCAAACTGCCATGCCAATAAAACTCAATCACATAAATGTACATGGAAAGTGAACAAAAAGAGAACACACATAAAAATGGTATCATTTAAAAACATGAATGGTCATCCACCTCTGCTGCTTGCCAAAAAAAATATTAGTGATCCATGTTCTCTCCAAATTCATACCCTTGCAGGAAAACTTTAGAAATTTTCAGTGGGCTATTCATTGTTCCTAAAAATGGTGCTGTATTATATACGTTGTAAAATGTATACCTTAATGCAGCTAGTTTAAATCTCCATCACGTTTAATGCTCTTAACACCATTCTTCTAATACACAGAGACAAAGTTTACTTTTTCTTCCCTACAGTTTTCATTGGTAGTTCATATTCCTCAAGCACCTTTAAGCTTGCTATCACACTACTCCTCCAAATATTCTTTATGTGTCACTGCAATTGATATGCACACATACTGTATATGGCCAGCAATAAATTTCTGCATCTAAAGGATTTTCTCAGGGAATCTGTACATTTGTCAACAGACATATTTAGGAGCCAATTTTTTCATATGCAAGGCTATAGGCCCCAGAGTACAGTATACACAATTTTATACCTATTTTGTATGTAGAAGCATGAAATGCAGATTTACAGATATAGGCATAGTGTTTCACTGTAGCTATTCATTAATATAATGCACACACATCCAGAAATTAATATGCAAATCCTGGCTCCCTTGATGCTGATGGCAGACTTCATACTGACTCCCACAAGGCCTTGTTTTCACCTGTGATTACTGAACAGTAGACTATGTTTCTGTTAGTTCAAATTATGAAAACACTGAGGAGACACCTAATTCTTAAACAACTTAATATTTTTGAGGAGGCCTTGTCTTCTTTCTGACTGCAAATTTTAAAAGTTCTCTTTTTACAGACCTGTTAAAAGTCTCTGGAGCCTAAGAATATTTGCAGCTCAGCATTCTTTCGGCTCCCAGTAAATAAAATATACCCAATTAGTTGCTCATCAATGTTCAGGATAACTTGAAAAGGTAGCCAACTTCTAATATGTCCCAAAGAGCAAGCAGTTACCTGGACTGCCCTTTCCGAGTCCTAATGTTACATGTGTGTAATTCCACTGGTAGTGGAGTAACTAATGATTAATGTATGCATAAGCCACATTAGACTTCCACCAAATTATTCCTGTAGAGATGTACTCTGCTTCTTTGATCACCAAGCAAGCAGCCACACCAATAAAACAAATCCTGATATGATTCACAGAAAATTTTGAAGGCAGAGTCAAATACATGCCATAGTTCTGACTTTTTGTTCATCCATTTCCATAGGGTAACAAGTGACACTGAGCTTAAATCACTGATTTCAGCCACGTGTTACCACCTTTCTACAGTTTGGGGAGGTTCAAGAGGTATGGGCTTCTTTCTAACACTGAATAATATTGTCTTGGGGGTAATACATGTTTTCCTGTCCCTGGTATATTAGTTCTTGTGTAGCCTATTACTCTCATCTGCGATGCCTCTGCTTTTGTGCTCTTTATAGTGCCAGAACTTGCTCTGAAATGACAGTCGCCTGAAGTCAAGTTTAAATGATAACATACCTCATTCACAGTCAGAGATAGGGTTTTTTTGGTTTTTTTATACTATTTCTTCAGTTCTTCAAGTTCACTTTCTATAGCTCTTCACTGATCCTTGACCCACAGTACTCTTACATAGATAACAATTTTTACTTCCACTTTTGCAAATGTTCCTGAAAGAGGGTAAACATTTGAAAAGCATTACTGAACATTCACTTAATCTGATTACTTTATCAGATCTGTGGGGATTAATCCAATTCTGTGCTGTATCTTGTTTTAAAAAAAAGAATGTGAAACTCATTCCTGCACAAATGCTGTACTACAAACATAAGCTGGATGGATATAAGCCAGTAGAGCATATATCACAGAGAGTTATGTCTTTACTTGGTATTACTTACACCTGCACGTAATGTTCTGGAATCTAAAAAGAACATCCAGGTAGGTGTTATGCTTCCCGTTCTGTCCCTCTATTATTTGAGTTAACACCAAACCTAATGACGACATTATCTGTGTTCATTCATGATCCTACCGATGAGAAGGACCTGCTTTGAAATACATGAATGCATACCAAAAAATGCAAGAGAAACATAAAGCTGAGAGACAGGTAAATAAAATAAGATTAAAAAAAAAAAACCACAGAAACTGTCTTAACAGTATAGTTTCCATTCTCACGTCATTGAATATGACAATCACAGAATCACAGAATAGTCAGGGTTGGAAGGGAC
>VZSZ01010892.1:83235-104542 GCA_013398815.1 Ibidorhyncha struthersii | reverse complement strand
TACTGAACAAAACTGGTCCAGTTTTACCTCAAATCAGGACAACATATAAAAGTTCATCGGGGCTTTCATGTGGCACCATCCAGACTGATACAGTAACTACATAGAGGTGTCAATATGAATCAGGAAGTGGAAAATGTCTCTCGTGGTTCACTGTCTGCAGCAGGAATCAGCCCTCAGTAAGTCATGATGTGGGGTTGCTTAAAGTGGGGTTGCTTAAAGCTAGCAACCTAAACTACTATGAAATGACATGATAAAATTTCTAAACACAATCTATCTGTGAGCAGCTCTTAATACTTTACAGAACAATATATTTTATAATATTTCAAGTTCATAATGGCAGATGATCTGCCTAAGATATAACCTTTAGGAAGGGGCTTCAGTGCTGTCAAAAGACTTAACTGTCACTGTTCATGAATCGACGTTGCTGAGGCTTCCTAAATTACTTCAGCCAAGGATGTTACCTATAACACTAAAAAACCTGGGTCAGTCAAGTTTTTCTGACTTTTCTATTTTCCAACTTACTTTTCTTCTGTCTCAGAAAGCTGCAGTGGAAGCTACCACCACTGCAAATTTTTATTGGGACATACAGATCTTCTTCCACTGGGACCCTGGAACACTAAAAGAGGAGCGGGGGTCGCAGGTCCTGTGTGACATTGAAAAAGTAAATAATGGGGTGGGTTAGTGTTGGTCTCCTGGCATATAAAAGCACAGAAAATTGACATGACAGCAGCTTCCGCTCAATCATATATATCACAAGTGGCAGCTGCTCCAACAATTTTCACTTCTTGCTCTGCTTAGCATTTCCCAGCAGTGGCAATGGCAGAAGTACCATGACTCAAGCTTTCAAAAGCATGAACCTCTGGAGAAATCTGGCACAAAATGCTATTGCACCAATTCTGCTAAAGGCAAAGCAATTGCTGCCTGCAGTGGTGCATTTCTACCTTGATGAGCTACTTAGAGGAAATCGGAAACTGTCCATCTGAAAACCTGTAATAAAAACTTTCCGCTGGTCTGATCTTGCCAGTTTAGCCTGTTGAATTGCTCGCTTGCACATCAACAAGCATATAGATGTTTAGCATGAATGGACATGTTTAGCATGTCAGGAAATATTATAACAGACAAGAGATTCAGATTGCTATGGCAAAATGCAGAGCATCTGGCGGA
The DNA here is from genome assembly GCA_013398815.1 of Ibidorhyncha struthersii. Lineage (NCBI taxonomy): Eukaryota > Metazoa > Chordata > Aves > Charadriiformes > Charadriidae > Ibidorhyncha > Ibidorhyncha struthersii. The sequence goes on along the minus strand of VZSZ01010892.1, from coordinate 103,378 downwards.
TATGAAAGTGAACTTGCCAAGAATGAATTAGAAATATGTATATAGTTCTGAAATTGCTTTTTTGCTGTCTTATAAATCAGAAGGTGACTGAGGTATAGTCCACTGTATGGTAGCAATTAGAAACTCAGACCTTCTCTTCCATCTTTGCCCCATTTGATGCTCAGTTTAGTATGTTTTACCCTATTACAATTTTATGGGCTTGATTAGCTGAGAGTCTCTTGTCATCAGGTTAAACACTAATGTTGCTTATTTATTTATTTTTTATTAAAATTGAAGAGTCATACTGAAAAAGAGTTTTTATGGTATTCACATTTTGAAATTCTCAGCTTTATTTTGAACAACCAAAGGGTAATTGTTAAACAAAAAGACATGTGCATTTTGTCTTGAATTTAATCAGTTCTCATAACACCACCTTCCACAATTGGGGTTTGGTGTTTATTGCCGCTTCGGACCATCCAAGATCCATTGTAAAAGCAGCAGAAATAACATAGGAAAGAGTGGTTTTTAGAAGTACTTGATTAACAGCAATATATGGACTAGTAAAATACCATTGTGGCAATAAAAAGATAGTGTGCCTGCTGCTGGTTTGAGTTGGGTGAGTTCCATTATGATATTGAATCCATCGTTTGCTGCAGTTTGCAGTACATTCTGAGTTGCACTTTAGTTTTTATTGCATCGTACTGCCCAATCTATTGTCATAATTTATAAATATCTGTAATCTTAAGATGTTCTACCACAGAGAAGCCAAATTAATCTACAATACAAAGAATATACATTATAGATCTGTCATTAAGTAATGAACAAAGGACATAAACAGATAAACAATATGTTTAAAAGCAGGTTTCACCATCCTGCTTTTTGCTTTATGACAGCCTATTTGACTATAATGCCAATTATGTACCCCAGCTTTTCTGTGTGATGAGAAGAAAGACTACATCAAAGGAAAGTTGTGGCCATGGTAATCTAGAGAAGACCAATTTTCTGCGTATATTGATCAGCAAAAGAGAGCGTGGGTTTGGGACAACTAAACTCTAACCTCTCTTGAGATAACATGGCTGGAATTTAAATAATTCAAATTTGTATTCAGTACAATCAAGTATTTCAGATGTCAAAAAACCCCAACCCTGAAAGACTGTTTACTGCAAAACTCAGTTTATTGTTTATCACCTCACCAACAGAAGAAGAGGAAAAGAATACAGAGGAAAATTATGACAGCAGTATTACCTGCCTGCCTGCTGAGGCATATGCACACTGTAAAAGCTTAATTATTGCTTATTTATCAATGGGACTAATTATATGTTCTTTCTGTTCTTATGAGCAACAAAGCATAAATGAGATTTTAGAGTGGATTTGGAGAAGGCGAAACAGTGACTTAATGAACAAGCTTAGTCACGATACAAAAGACATAGGAGAATCATGAAAGAAACTGTGAAATTAGTGCCTGTGTGGGAAATGCACGAAGTATTAATTTCATAGAATTATCACCCTTGGTGGAGCATAAGGTCTAGAGGAGTACATGAAAAGAAATGAAGGAGTATATAAAGAGTTTTTATGATATAGTGACTTGAAGGCCAGGATGAACAGTCAGATTTTGATCCACAGCCCAGGACTTTGGGGCTTCTTGTGTTGATGTTTTTGTGTGCTCAGCAATAGTATAGAACAATGTCTTTCTGTGATTTTTTTTTTCTTTCTTTTAATACATACCCCTTCACTATAATTGATTGATATTCTTTTGAAAATAAAATGAAAAATGACTAAAGAATATTTTTGCAAATCCAAGTGGATTTCTCACACAAAATGTTTTATCAGGTTTATTTAGCTCACAACCCCCCAAATTCCATGGGATTTATTCTCTCTAAACTACACAAAGTACTGCTATTAAATGAAAATGCTATCATGATAAATCAGTATACCTTCTATTCAAACACAGAGTCTTTTCAGGGTCGATAAGATTCCTAGGTGTGACAGTGTATATCAGGAACTTTATTAGAATAATTGGAAATGTATGTTGAGAAAACAATGTAAATAAGGTCTTTGGAATCCAAACCTCCATACCTGTATGTCCCATGTGCATAGCCATTTTTTTCAACACAATATGTTATCAAAATAGTCTACTTATCTGTGAAGCAGAGTCATCTTTAATCTACAAGATTACCTGAAAACTATATTACACTCTCATGTGGATAATAGTGGCTGCATTCCTAAGCACATTAACACGGTACATGTCCCTGTCCTTTGACCTTCTGTCTCTACCATGAACTCTCAGCAGAATTGTACAGGAAACAGTATGAACAATCATCTTTATATTTCTTACAACCATGTGTGTAGCAGAGGAAGAAATACTAAAACTGGCAACAGGCACCTCTGTTCCCCATCAAAGAAGAGGCTGTAGTTGGAAGGAGGTGAGCTTTATTGTGCCTGTTTTTCTCCTTGAAAGTGTTTCAGACTCTCTTCAGATGCCAGTAGGAAACACTCTTTCAGCTGGAGTTACTCTGGACTTTCACAGAGAAACCAACAATTTTTCTGTTTTCACACGTCTCCAGTATCTGAGATGCTAGAATTGATGCCCCAATTAAACGTCTACTACTCTTTTGTTTTATTATTCTTTTTCCTGCATATTACAGTGCCTTGTTCAAAGTTCAGGCATTCAATCAAGTCCAAAATTTTCATCTAATGGACAAAAAAATGCTTGTTCTGTTTCATACAGCACTATTTGTTCAGTGTTTTGTTTGAAGAATGTGTGTTAAAATGGGATATTTCTTGAATAACAGCTGCTGAATAATTTTACTTGTTCAGCTATAACAGGAATACTGGCCACTAAGAGATCCAGTATAAATTCTAATTTAATCCAAAATTCCACAGGAGAAGTTCTCAAGAGAAATGCACACAGCAGCACTTCCAAGGCGCAGTTATTAAGTCATGCTTGTTCAAACAGAAGTGAACTCTGACATGAGCAGAATGGAAGCTTTCACAGCTAGACTTCCTATGGCAGGACTGCCAACTTAAATCCTCTTTGTTAGGGCTGGACAGTTCTAGCTTGCAGCCATCTGACCCAGNNNNCATCTGACCCAGTCTCCTGTTTATGATAGATCTGAGATTGTAGCTAGAGGTTGCTGGGAGTGGAGGAGGCAGAAAGCCAGCTACTAAAAGAGGAATATTCTTGGAGGAAAGGTCCAAGAAGCATTCCTAGAACTTGCCAAAGCAAAGGAATCACAGTTTAGGCATATGTGAATCATAAAGGAAATCACAATTTAGTAATTTTCTCACTTCCAGAATCACTCTTTTTCATTAAAATACTCTTAAGAACTTGTAACATACACACATATATACGTTTATATTCACACAAACATATATGAAAATTTCATGCTTGCCACTCTGACAATAGTTCAAGGTACAATAATTTAATTTTCTTTTACATATTACTGATAGGCAAGAAAAGATATCCTAATAGCTTTCCTCAGATTTTGTCAATTCCAAGCTTTTAAAAAAAATTAGGCACATCATTATTTATTTATTTAATACTAGATTCTGCCCCATCCTTTCTGCAAGCACAGGAGAAAAGGTAAAGACATACACCTGCTGATGTTCATGCTTTGTCCTCCATCAGAAAGAAGGTGTTATGTCCTCACCTTGTGTATGGAAATGAAGCAGTCCAATGCTGTCTTTCTTTCCTTGTCACATGTTTTGTAGTGCAACTCTAGGTGTGCATTGGGGAGTGTACATAGTGACAGAAAGAGATCTCTTTCAATATAATTACAGGCAGTGGAAGGAATCTGTTCCAAGAGCATTATAATGATGCAAAGTGAATTCTGTCTTTTCCCCAATTCTTCCAGGTGTTTGCATATGGCCTGCATCAAGAATTATAGGTAATAGTATTCTAGTGGATGCCTTCTGGGGACAAACTGGGTTGTTTGAGGGCAAAATAATCACTAGCCCCTCCTCTATGCTGTTTAAAAGATGCATATGGAGCTGCACAGGACAGAGAAACAATGTGAGAGGAGGAAAAGAATACATTAGAAAAGCTTTTAAAGTTGTCTGATTGACAAGGAAGTGTAGCTGAATAAACTGAAAGTTTGCTGGACTGATTTTTTGCTTTTCTCCATTTTTTCTTTTTCATTTTTGTGAAATTTCTACAAACAGCACTCTTACTCTTTTTAAGCTCAAATGTTTGCTTTCTGTACAAACCACAAACCATTATGCAGTTGTGTAAAACTATTTTGGATAAGCAGCCTAAATCTGTTTAAATCCCATTTGCCTCATAATGACATATAATACGTGGTTATGACATTATGTCCACTTTCTCTCAGTTCCATTTCAATATATATACAAAGGCTTTATTGTGTTGGGGTTTTTTTTTTTTTTTTTTTTTTTTTTTAGTACGGCAGGGGTCTAAACAGAGCTTTTGCTTAAAGAAAATTGGACAATGAACTTCTTAAGCTAACTTTTTCATAGTTGTCTTAAGCAGAAATAATTTAAATCTATTCAGATCAACAGTGGCAAGAAAATCAATGCTTTTTTTGTGACCATTAAGGTTATTTTTCACCTTCAGCTTGGCCACGTGTCAACACAACAACACTGCAGCTGCTTTTCAAAGATTTTGGTCCTATTGTGGTCTTGAGTACTTACAAGTACATACCTTGTTTTTCCCACTGATCCTTTGTGGAGTTCAATGAGTATGTATACTGTGTGGCATTCAGGCTTTTGTTGGCACCATAGCAACAGTAGTGAGAGACCTAGGTGAACACAGAAAATATTTTGAACTTTGAATATGGCAGCCAGGATCCTTGGTGTTCTCACCACATATGGGAATAGGACAACAGCTAGAAGTAGGTTTTCTGCTGAGCATACTGGAAAGGTGTCAGCCTTCACCCTAATGAGGCACTGAAGTGCTTTAATTTCTAGAAAGTAGATAATACATGTGTCTTAGTACATTCCACTTATTGTTAGTGCTTCCATCTCTTACAATCCTGAAAAAGCTATTCATTGTCTCTTGTGCTCTCAGTACTTCAAACTAAGGACACAAAGGAAACTGGAGGGGCTCAATCCCTTGGTTTTTAGTACAAAGCTGATTCCACTAAGGTTGAACATCATGACGGCAGCAATTTATTTTTTACAACTACCAATGATCATCAAGCTGATACACAATAGATTACCCTTTTTTCAGGTTCCAGTCTGACCAAGATTTAAAGTCTAAAATTGAGCTTCTGAATATTAGTTGAACTTCCTAGTAACTAGTACTATACAAAAATGCACCCTACAATTTTGGAAATCCATTGCCTTTGCAAGACTTGTACTGAACTGTGTTGTGGACTTTTTGACAAAAACTTTCATGGTCTAGGCATTCTCATCTTCCAGAAGCTGGGTACTCAGAAAGTCATACAACACGACATTGATGCAGATATTTCAATTCTGCACTTTAGATACTTCAGCAGAGTATATTTCTAAGTATTTAGGAGGAATATAAAATGATATCAAATAGGCTGCCATGCAACTAATTCAGCTATTCCTCACATACAGATTTGTCTTCCAGTTTATTCTTCATAAAATAGAGTGGGCATGAATTTGAGTTTGTAACTCTATTGACTTGAATAGGAAAAATGCTGCTATACTTTACCAAGAGGTCAGTGGTCAACACCAAAACATTTTTCATTACACTTCTGCACAGCAGAACAGTCTTAGGGCACCTTTCCTTAGGATTAGGCAACTTGTGCAAGAGACTGTCTTAGTTTTCCCTTTGCAGCTCTTGTTGGGAACACCTGTATTCAGAGTGCTGAAAGTCCTTACAGCTAGTGACATACATTCGTTTTCTTCCTTCTTCTATGTTTTTGGTTTTAATCTTTCTCGTCACCATTTTCCATATGCCTTAGTCTTCAGGGCTTTGTTTTCTGACTTGTGTTGCTGTGCCATGCAAGCATAATTTATGGAAGTTTCTGGCATTTAACAAGGAATTTCACACTCGTGTCAGATAGGTAGAGATTACTGAAGAGCTTTACGTTTTGCTGGGGAAAGGACACAAATTATCTCTAATATCACTCCAGAGATTCCTTGGGATTATAAAGATATAAACGGATGGATTTCCCCTCCTGTTTTCTTGTGTTAAGATTTCTCCTTTTTCTCTTTACTGCTTTCACTTCATTAAAACCCTTTTCCTTTCTGCTTCCCAGATTCCTGTTAAGTTATGTCAAAGGTTATTGGTTTCTCTATATTCCCTGAACTTCATCTGAATCTCCAACACCTGAATCTCCAACACCTGACCCTCCAGGAAGCTTAATTACTGCTCAGCTACACTGCCATCGTCTGGTTTCTAATCTGTCTTCTGCCTTCCTGCACAGCCTGTCTCTTTCTTAAATTGTGACAACCATCACAATTTACCTGTATTCACTGTCCTTCCTCCCTCATGCTGTAACTAGGTGTCCCATTTACTTTTCAAAAGCCTGAATCAAGCAAGTTGTTCTAAAGACACCTATTTGGTTGGTCTACTAAACAAAAAAAGGATTTTGGGAGGTATTTGGAATTACACAAATTATGGAAGCTGTAAAATCCCTCTGGAGTTTAGGCTTGGCATAGATGCTGAACAGCTCAAGCATTTCAGTTCCATACAAACCTATACTGAGTCTGGGACTTCAGGTGTTCCAAGCACAGACATTTTTGATCTGATTTTGTACTCAAATACCTAATGTGTCAGCTATGCATCTAAGAACACTTCAATGTGGCAGGAGCTCTTAAATGTTCTATATGCTGCAGCTATATTAATTCCAGATGTGAACTGGTACATCTGGCTGTATGTTATTTTGTTGCACCCATGTGGATGTCCTAGTTTGCTTGCTTCAGTCGGCAATAGCATGGGATTTTTGCTTTGTTTTCCACTGGGACATGCAGAAGTGTTTCATATTCCCTTTTCTGTCTAGCTCTTTCTGCATCTTAGCACTTTGCAGTCTTAAACCCAGTTCTCTGGTATTTAACTTTCCTGGTGACTCATGAAGTGCGTCCTAAGACTCCAAAGAATGATTGTGCAGGAATAGCCCCCAAAGACTACAAAGTTAACAGCTTGTGGAAGGTTCTGAAAAGACCATACTGGGTAAGAGGGTTGTGTGGAACTTTGAAAATTAAGGAAAAAGAAAAACAGAAGCAGAATGTTTGGTAAAGGGGAGAATTTTCCTACAGAGAAAGTGGTTTGGACCAGCCTGAATAAAATATAAGGTTCTTGCTTGTAAGTAGCCAAGTCCTATTGAAATCAGTTAGAGTTTCTCTGGGTAATGCCTGACTGAGATCTGCATTAGGACCACAGAATGAAAATATTCTGAAGACAAAGGCTGATATAATGTTGTCATAGGAAGAATATAAGGTAGGACAGCTGAATAATTTCAGTCCTTGAAAGGAAAAACACAATCTTCTTTAATTAGACAAATTTTGCCTTCTTCTTCCTTAACTTTCCATCTGGTGGTTGCAATAAATGATAGCAGTATTGAAAGTATTTAATGATCTGTGTGATTTAATGCTCCAAAATCTTTCTGCTGGTTCTGTTCATAAACACCTACTGTAAGTGCCAAATCTGTGTGTGTGATGATTCAGTTTTGAAACGTGCCTAATTGCCTTATTTAGGACTGCATGGGAAAGGAATGCCATTATTTCATGCTGAATTCCTAACTATATTTTACTTTTTATTTATAGACATCAACTCTGTCCAAATCTTGCATTGCTACTGTATGAAAACCTAGGAACAATTTTTCAAAAGGAACAATGCTGTAAAATTACTCTCGGTTTTCTATACATTTTTATTGTATAGGTTGAAAATTTTTTCAAGTTCCTACCTTATTAGTTCTTTTTTCTTTTCTTTTTTTTTTTTTTCTTATCCTGAAAGCAAANTTTTTTTTAAGTGAAACCTGTATTGGCTAGCCTTGGAGCCAAAGCCTACATAATAAAAAAGTATGCAAAGAGTGCAAGTAATATATCATCAGCCTTGGAAGAGCTGTATTCATGGTACCACAGCACTAACAATTTCATTCTCAGATTCTATATGGAAGTATAAGAGAGGAATTATTTTATGTTTCAAAGGTTTCAAAGGCTGAAAAACATATTTTTTGTCTTTTAATCCTGTAACATCTCACGTATGCCTTTGCACTTTGGACTACCTGAAAAGAGGGCACAGCTTCTGTGCAATCTCAAATTCAAATGGTCTTGGCAAGTCAATGACATCAGGTGCAACAGCTTTCAGTTTCAAACTAAGAATTAAACCTGCTTATACAGTCTATTACCTTGATGTCCTGGTAATGAACACATTCAAGTTCCTGATCTTGATCTTCAGGAATCTCATTAGACTTGAAAGTAAGTTGTCTCAGATATTTCATCTCCTGACTGTCAGGATTCATTGGGGAGGTAAAGCTCCCCCACTGACAACAGGGGAAATAATGCCACAAATGTTCTTTTAAGGAGACACATTCTCAGACTATGAAGTGAAACTTCTCTCTACAGATATGCAAGATGTTCAGGAAGAAATTTAAACATTACGTCTACACAACAGTCTTTCTACACTAATTGTTACTTCTAGGAACAGTAGGTAAGTGATGATAGATGCAAAGGCAAAGTGAAGAGAAAAAAATGCAAGCTGTAGACAGTTTCCTACAGACAATTATGCAAGAAAAATGAGTAAAGATACAAACTATATCTTTTAGACTATACTTGGCTTTCTATAATTTCTATAGGGCATTCAGAAGTAACAGTAATTAATGGTATGAATTAGGCTGTGCATCCTTTCAAATAACTACCTGAAGGTACAGGCTATGGACTGGACACACAGCTGTAAAATTTCAGGACAAACTGTAGGCAGCTACGAAAGAAAACAAAAGAAAACACCTTCTCAATTCAGTTAGGTTTCCAAAGTAATTTCTGCTTTATGAGAAACTATTAACTACACCTCCAAGACCATATCAACAAATATGAATCATATATACAAACCAATTTTTTATCAAGGACCAGCTATAAAATTTGTGCCTTTGGCTTTTTTCTTTACCCTTTGAACTGTATATAACATTGTTACTGACTCATCTAGTTACCTTGAGATGTTATTTGTACCCGTCAGATTTCCATGCAATTATCTTTTTAGACCAAGTAGAGAAATAAATCATCTCTATTTTGTATGAGGTGTTGACATTTATTGATTTACTGTTCTTGTGAAGCTTTTCAGGGAAGCACTTTTAAAATACAAAATCAAATGACTGGAAATTAAGAGATAACATTGTAACAAATTCAGATAACTTATCATTATGAAGTTTGCAGCGAAATAATGTAATAAGACAGACCTTATGAAGATGTAGAATATCTTTGCTGCTAAAATCCTACCATTGTTTGCTTTTTCTTTATAGTAGGATTTACTTTTTTTGTTTGTTTTGTTTTGTTGGGTTGGTTTTTTTGTTTGTTTCTGTATTGGGTAGTTTGGTTTTTATTTCTTTGTTTGTTTTGTTTTTGTTTTTGCCAAAGAAAATAGTAATTCCACTCTGCCTTACAATTTTCTTCTTAATGGTCACAGTCAAAATTCTAAAACACCTATTGGAAAGCATAACCAGTCCACTGTCAGTATGTATGGTTTCTTTCCACTTCACCAAGCAAAGTTTGTCTAAATAAGTAGCAACAAGAGGTTAAAAATTGCAAATAACTTAGAATGGAAGGAAAGAAAAGATGAATCTTATGCATAAAACATTGCCTTTGGATTCAGAAAGTTTTTGTCTTACCTTTGGCAAAGATTGTGTCCTTAAGCAAACCAACTAAATGTTCTGTATTCACTTTTTTACATGTGTAAGCTGAGGCTTTTACTACAACACAAAATACACCCAAATAGTGACGGGAGATGGAAAAAAGTAAACTGTCATTGATGCAAACCATTATTCTATAAGGATTTCCTCTTATATGTGTATGCATACATATAAATATACTTAGATGATGCTTTTTAAAGTTTTTGCACTTTCCACAAGAGTAGGAGTTCTTCAGCTATCAGATTTGTACAGATCCAAAATGTTAGTCACCCAAAAAAAGGATGCTTGGAAGCTGATTTTAAAGTGGCAGCTATAAGAGATCAGGCTGGATGAACTTTCCTAGAGATTTTGAACCACTAAAGATTATTAACAGAGCATTTTCTAACTACCATAATGTTCCAGAAGCATAATGACAGATTCCTACTGGTAATTTAGCTATTTGCTACTCTTTGTGGCTTTCATATTCTTTATTTCTGTGCTATCAAGTTTCTACTGACAGCTCTTATCTCCTGAAGAGATTTTTTTTTTCCTACATTTTTTCTTTCCTTTTATATGAACCTTGCTAGTTTTACCTTTAGGGCAAAGCAATGATCCAGGTGTGTGGCCTCTTGTCTAATCATCATTTACCTGTGCTGGGTCTACATTTCAAAAGCAATATCCTTCTGGGCTTTTTTTTTTTTTATAGTAACCTCTGAATTTTATTAAGCTGTCTGAGACAGGGAGAGCTATCTAAATCTTGTAATAAAATGAAGCTGTTCCTTTTTAAAATTCTTGTTGGTCATAGTGCATGAATAGTGTTCAGGAAATGGAGCTTGGACTGCTTCTCTGTGGAAACTTTCTGCATAAAAAGCAGATTTTAATTCGCAACTAATGTGTTTTGCCATCCATGACAGTCTCATACTACACAGTATTTGAGTGTAGAAACTAGTATACTAGTCGGCATTGCACTCTTGTCATTTCAGAGAAGCAGGCTGAAGTGCCAGAAAAGAAAGTTAACAACAGGCAACTATGAATAGTTCTGTAGAAAGACAAGGTGAACTCTTTGGAACTCTTTGGGACTCAGCCTGATAGCTGAGTCCAGGAAAAAAAGTCACTGCTGGAATTAGGCTGCTCCGTCTTGGGGGTCAGAGGGTCGCAGCAGTCCCAGGGTGACCTTGCTTTGTGCATACGAGGCTTTAACCGTGACCCTGAATCTCTTCATACTGAGTATCCATTGTGCTGAATTCTTTATTTACCACCAAGAATTTCCAATTCATGGGGATATATCTGATATTACACTCAGGCCTGCCAGGCTCCCCTGTGATCAGATAGCTTCCTCTGAGGATCACAGTCCCCTGTAACTCTGAGGCCATCTTTCAGACACTGAAGGGAGCAGTGTTGTATTAGACTCCTGACTTAAGACCTGTGTTCAATGCACCATTTGAATTCATTTTCTCGGGGGGAAACTTTCAAATTTTAAAAGAGTACCTGGGCTTATATGTTTTCATGTCGTAATTCAAATGCAAATATTCACTTATTTGAGATGAGAGCCTTGATTTTTCTTGTTTGTCTGCTTTAGCTTCACTTTTTGTTGCTGTGAGGGGGTCAGACTCTGTGGATACAGAAAACACTGACTTGCTGTGGTGCTCATCATACAACAAAGAGTGGACTCTGAACGTTGACAATGTATCTGCATTTACAAAATGATCACTCTCTCTTTACCTGCAGTTAACTAGAAGTATCAGCCTGGAGGTGTTTCTGTCTTCCCTACCTGTGCAAGTTTACCATCCAGGGGAGTGGAGGAACTCCTTCTCCTTTCCGTGGACACTAACCTGGACTCTAATTGTAGTGCAGAGTGAGTGCTTCAATCACCTCAGCCCTCTATTTGACATAGATATATGGCAAACAGAAGAAAGGTTGTGTATTATTATTTGTTTTCACACTAGAAGCAGGGAGAATATGTCTCTAAGTAGAAAACTGAAACCAAACTCAGTATCAGAAGCATTTAAAGGCATTAAAAACTGAATAGCCTTCTTCCTACCTAGTACTGTCCATACACAGTACACTCAAACAGAAGACCGGTGGACAGGCTTGCTTTATTGTCAGTGCAGCAAAAAGCATTAAGAGGCAAAAGCAAGCAAAACAAAGCCAGGAACAGATAACTGGAAAGGGGAAAAAAAACAAGCCTGGCCAAATACAAGTTCATCAGTCAATGATTCTATTTATTTGTCTTTTGAGAGTATAGTCATGGTAGAAGGGTATATATTATTTACAGAAGGTTTTCTGCTCGGCTTGCTGTCCTTGATAGCAACTACTGTTCCAGACAGAAGGAAATAAATAAATAAAAACCTTCAACTGATTAGGAAGGATTGGAGTAAGCAGTCAGGGAGGGCACTTCGATAACTTATTAAAGGCTTAGCAATTGTATTCCTGTGTCTGCTGTGCTCTGCTACTTATTTTTATTCTCATTTTTTTTACTCTCCTTTCTGCCCATGGAAGGTTATATTTTTCTATAATTACCACAAGCAAATCTTTCTTTGGCAGTGCATGTAGTGATTAATCGCATTTCCTTTATTGCAGTAGTGGGTGGCTTTTGCATATCCTTTTTATATATAGCCTTTAATTTTCTGTATTACAGGCAGTACTAAGTAGTTTTCTTGTAGTAACAAAGATAACAATTAGCTACATATGTTACCAAGCTGGAGCTCTCAGACTGCCTGTGATCTTTTTGAGCCCTCTGTACCTCTCCTTTATGGGTTTGCATAACTACCATAAAAAGTGAAAGAAATGCCATCTACTTATGATAGAAAATTGCCTTTAGAGTGTACAAGTTAGAAACAAATTCTTGCTTCTCTCTTCTAAAATTTGATACTGTAATAGCTTAAACACTGGATGAGTCATCCTGCTCATTAAAACTGGAACCGTCAATAAAAATGGTAATGCAGAAAATGCAGTCCTTCAGGGAAGTACAGACAGTATGAAGCAAACTGCCAGGCTTCTGGGGTTTAGGGTAGATTTGGCTACGGATTCTCTGGTGTGACTCTAAGCCATACCATTCTGTTTAAAACTGGAAATAAATATTCAAGACTGCTGAAGTTAGCTAGGCTTTGAAAAGCGTGAGTACTGATTATATGTGGAGCCATTGCTTTGCATATGATGAGAAACCACAGAACTCAGCATGTGAGCATGACCTGTGTGGTTTCAAGTATCTCATGTTTGCTGTGAGTACCTGTTAGGAATCCCTTGCATAAACCCTGAAGGTTTAGGCACTTTCCTTACAGCCCTGCAACATGCCAGGAAATTTACTTTTTTAAGGCTTGGCAGTGTAAGATGCTTTTCCCCCACACTTCTCACTACCAGGTCCCAAAATCTTCATGCGGATCCTAGAAAACTGAACTGTGGTGCAAGATATTGCAAAAGCAGCTGAACCACAAAGGAACGTGATGTCTTTTAGGTTACTCATTTTTCTTACAGATCAAGTCAGACAGATTAAAAAAGAAGGCTACTTGAAGCTGTAGATAACACAGCAGTGATTAGCAAGAAGATTGAATTGCAGGACCCTTTAGTAAGACTGTATTTACCCATAAGATTTTTCCCAGCTGCCTTTGTGCCTTAGTTGGCTTTGGAATATCTAATGAGCCTGGTGAGTCCTTAGAGGTATATCTTAATTTTACCTATTGTTAAAGATGACTGCCACAGCCATCTGCAGCAGCTATGGCTGACTGGGTCCTCCTGTAGATCTCCGCAGAGTTCTTCCCTTGTTCTCACTTTCAGATTCCCTATACTAATTTTATGTGTTTTGACCCCCAGCAATGTGGTTATTACACTCTTTCCACTCTCTCCCTTCTTGAAATTCCTTTAAACAACATTTCTATGGGATTTCTGAACTCTGAGGGAGTAACAGGAGAAAACAGCCAGAAGACACACAGGTGAAACTTTGTATTATGAGTCATATGAAATGCAGAGTCCTCTCAGTGGTGCATCTGGTGATACTTTTTCTGGCACTGTATAAGATCTGAGCATGATATTACAGGTGGTGAATTTAAGTACACAGTACTTGAACTATGTTATCTCTCTATGTCTTGTACACACACATGCATTGTAGGAAGAATTGTCTGGGAGATTCTACCACCATATTTTTTCCCATATGAATCAGTAGCAAGCAGAAACACCTTCAAAGGTTAATATTCCTTTAAGGAACAACAAAACTTGTAAGATTTGGCCTCATTTAAATACTATTTAAATATAAAGGGCAATATCCTAGCTATGAGACTCAGTGCCAACTGAGGATTGGGTCCAAAGACTACAGTCATGTAATTTGCAATACTCGAGGCTACATCTTAATAGGACCATCTGGAAATTGAAGCTGTTTCAGAATAGCTATATCCACTTTTCCAGTACAGTTTCATGCTAATTGTACTCTGTCAGTGTGCACGCTGCACTAGCAGCTTGTTACTTTCTAGTTGGAGGTTAGTTTTAACCTATAAAACTCTAGGGCTATGTTTTCTGTTGCTGGTGTAATATATCTAGAATTAACCTGAGGGTCTCATTCCTAAGTGATTTGGGACTTGGTTACCTCAGAGAGTTGTACAAAGCCTATCTTAATTTTACCAACATATGAGAAAGAGGTAAAATGAAAGATTTAGGATGAACAGATGTTATTATAGCTTTCATCATGAGGTCAGGTAAATGCCAATTTTGTTTTATGTGGGTCTTACTTCTGATAGTGTGTTCGATAATCCTCATAAAAGTACTAGGAAAGTAGATAGTTCCTTCACAGGAATTGAGACAAATATGTAAATTATTTCCAAGTAAATGTATTCTTTTTAAAGTAGGACAATTAAGATACAATGCAGGCACAATTTCTACCCCTTTAACTCAAGATTCTTGATTCACCTGAAGATGGATTTTCACAGAAAGCTCAATCACTGCATAGCAGTCTTCTTTTATTATTTGTGGGAAACTTAAAATTGAACCACTCACCCCATGGATTAACTGGGGGACTAAAAAGGTATTTCTATCTGAAGAAATAGAACAGAACTGATTCTAATATTAATTATAGGCAATTAAATTAGGAGTAATTTCTCTGAAGCCAAGGTAGTAATACCAGTTTAGAAAGCGTAGTGTCTGGTGTAATGCTGTAAACACTATGCAGATTTATTTGCATACATAAAGTAAGTCTGTGCAGGGTCCGACAGCTGACTTTGTTGTCTTGACCTGCATAAGTACTCTTTCTGTTTAAATAACGGCTAAAGAGACACCCAACTCCGTATTTGTAATTGCACTCAGTATAGATGGCGCAGGTGACAAAGTATATGCATATATAAACATTAGCAAACAATGACCTGATTCAGAGTTCCATTTTATTTCCTATTTTTGTTCATAAGTTGAATTACTTTAATCTTTAAACTTCAGGGCCATATTGTCCCTTGAGAACTGGGAAATGGGATTGGAAATTAATCTTTCTCTTTAGATGGCTCAGAGTTTCTCAATAAGGTATAATATAATAATGAAAAGGAAATGTAGTCGACTGATGTATATAGCTGTTTGCCCTTCTGAAATACAATTAAAGTTGGCAATGCTTGAGCAGTGTCGGAGCACTGGAGCTGTTATTAACGGTGATACACATTCTACTGGGAGGATGTTTGAATTACACTGTACAGAGGTCCTATAGATTTCCCTGCTGCCCTAATGGTGAATCTATACTCACTGTTTTAAAAGGGTCTGAATTAGGTTGCATTTAAGGTGTGAATATCAACATCTCCTCTCCTTTGTAGAGAGTTCTAATGAATATGAAGAAGCATGGTACTATGGTATATAAAATGATATCAAGAATTCCTTTTTTACAGGAATTACCCCTGAGGTAGTGTTTGCATTACATCCTGTGAGTCTGTGTAATAGTGTTTTTCCAAGCAGGTTTTTAAGCTGGTGTTTATTCCAATAAGGGAACCACTGCATGAGAACTGTAATAGCACCTATTCATGCTGCAGTGGATGATGTTCTGCATCAAAGGGCATTTCAGGTTAGGGTATGTATATCTACATGTTTGCTCAGTGAGCCAAGGCTGAATTGTATTTCTCTTTTTTATAGAGAGTAAATGGAGAGAGAGCTACACAAAGCTTTATTTTATGTCCTTAGGATGCAATTCGCAATATTTAAGCTTGGTAAAACTCAGCATTACACAAATGACAAATTTTTATGTAGATGAGGCTCTGAGAAGGTAAAATTCTGACCTGAATGTGACAACCTGGATCATGCAAGGTCTTTTATAAGACTGCTGTCACTATCAGCTGAGGCACTTTTAGCTCCTTTGTGCTGCATACATGGTATGTAGTGATCACTGGATTAACATAAATACTGATCTTTTTGGCCCGTCTTCTGGACCTATGGCTAAGCATTTGTTGCAGACCACCTTCTGTGAAGAGCCACAGAGGATATGAGTTGTTATTGACTGCAGCTAGAGAGTCCTGGTTATTCATCTTGGGTAGCAGTGGCTCGTGCTTTTCTTTCTGGCGTCCCAAGTTAAACTTTTGTATGATTTCTCAACAGAATGTCTATTTCACCAGCTTGCCTGCCTATCTTTCACCTCCGGTTGGTTGCGGTTGAAGACCCCATCTGTTCCCCTAAGGTGCTGATCCATTTTTGTTCAGTCTTCATTTAAGGGCAAAAGAGTAAGAAAATAATGTCTGAATTCACCCTACTATACTGAAATACTGAAATAAAGAAATACTTTTTCTTGTGGTAGGATGGCTGTCAGGGAGAGATGACTCATCTAAAGAACTAGTCTACAGTTTCCCCAAGGGGTGCAGTGGAAGAGGAGGCACTGATCTCCTCTCTCTGGTGACCAGCGATAGGACTGAGGAAATGGAATGAAGTTGTGTCAGGGTAAGTTCAGATTGGACAATAGCAAAAGGTTCTTCACTGAGAGGGTGGTCAGGCACTGGAACAGGCTCCCCAGGGAAGTGGTCATGGCACCAAGCCTGTCAGAGCTCAAGGAGTGTCTGGAAGATGCTCTTAGTCATATGGCTTAATTTTAGGTAGTCCTATGAGGAGCAGGGAGTTGGACTTGGCGTTCCTTATGGGTCCCTTCCAACTTGAGCTATTCTGTGGTTCTATGATTCTATGATTCTAGGTGGTAAAAACCCTCTGAGATTGCATAGTAATGCTTTTTCTTCCTCACCTTATTTTGGCTTCTCTTTAGAGCAAACGGAAAAAAAAAGAATGCAAAAAAGACACAGTCATCCTTGTTTAATTGTAATATATATCCAGTTGTGGCATACATCTAATATATCTTACATATATGTATGTAATAGTATATATTGTATATATATCTAATATCTGATAATAAATACATATATATAGTTAACATATATTTACTAATTTACGTTACTATATTAATCTACTGTATATCTATAGTATATATACCTATGTAATCCCAGTGTTGATTGTCATCCAAGCTATTGCAGCAGAGAGATAATAATAAAGGCAAATAAATTGGGAATACTGAAAATGAACTGTAAAAAACAGTGCTGAAAAAAGTGTTGTGTAAATCATAATATCAGCTGAATAACTGGATATGTGCAAATTCAATCTGCTGACCATTTTGATCAGGAAGATAAAGATACCTTAGTCTTGTTTTCGTATTTATCACTCCTTTGCATAACAACAGATTGTGCTGGAATGTGTATTAAGTGGTCAGCAAAGATGTATTTAAAAACACAGCTCCGCTTCTGCAGTGACAGGCCAGATACCTGCTTTTAAGGCACAGAGTAAAAACCTACTCTTTTGATAGTCGAACTATTTTAGCAGACAATGTGGGCATTCTGCTTCCGTTTCCTCTAAATGGAACTATTGATGATCTGCCTGGGTGTGCTTTCAATAGAAAAATACAGTGATGACAAAAGCTGTAAATAACTGCTATAAAATGCAAAAAGGTCAGTTTGTTACTAAATGTAAGTTATCACTTAATTCACTCCTACCCCTGCTTCCTGAGGTTGAAAACTGTGCTGTTATTATGATAGATTAATCTTCATTTCAGTGTATGCAAATTCAATCTGCTTAATCAGTGTTTTTGTGTGATAAAAGAAGAACTTCAGACATCCTGTCTACACATGTCTCTTACCCTTTAAGCGTGTGTTGATGGAGGAGAGTTAAAAGTTATTGGCATATAGCATCAGATGAGATGTCAGAATCAGCCAAATTAGACAATAATCAATGTAAAATAATTGATGGTCGTTCTCAAATAAAGTGCAAAATAATGCACAGCAAGAGTAATTTTTTTAAATTAAAAGAGCAAAGAGGACACGGAGGCATGCTGAGATGAGCTCAAAAGGGAGATTTCAGAATCTAGCAGCATTAAGTACTGCGACTGCTTGCTTAAGAAATAAGAACTGCAGAGATAAATGACTCAAATTGCATGGAGCATGAAAAAGCCGTGCAAACCAGAAGCATCTGAGAGGCACTTTGACAACTTATTAGTCCTGATTTTCTACATGAAAAATGGACCAAATCCTCAATGACTTCAGCTTACAATTTCCAATCAGAAACTTTCAGAGGTTTCTGAGTAACAAATCTTTTCATGTGCTTGACTTGATAGTCCCAATAGATGCAAAGCAATGTTTTAAATACAGGTGTGCCACACTAAGGCAACATTTCTTCCTGACATTCTATTGTTTCTTTGCATATCATTCAAAAGTTGTACATGGGGGCATTGGTATCCTTACTATTTAAACATGATAGCTTGTGTATTTGAATGCTACAAAGCGCCAGCTTCTTACTGTCAGCACTCTTCATACATGGTTTCCTTCCTTCTTTTCCCCTTCTGGATCTTTCATTTTGAATCTGGACACCAGGATTCCATGGTGAAATTATGCTGTTGTGAGGACTACAACCTAGAGGTTATTACTCCTGTTTAAAAAGCACCACTTTCTGTGTATAACTTTATTTTCACAGTCTTCAGTCATTTTATGCTCTGTTACATGCTTCTGCTTCCACAGCCTTATTTTCACAAAAGAGAAAATTAGAAAGATAAGTAGTAGCCTGGAACACAAAAATATGTGAGACATGAAAACCACAAACAAGCTCTTTGCTAACTCTAGGTAAAAAGAACATTTTAGGCCTAACACAGAATGATAATGTCTCTTCTAAAGAAGGGTTTTACATCTAAATCAAAGAAAATGGAAGAAAAACCTACTGATTGATAACAGTAAACATCACAAGAAGAGACACTTTGATAAGTCACTTTATCCTTCATTCGCTGAAGAGGATAGATAATGGGTTTGTTTGTGATATCAGAAACAGACAGGGAGATAGGGGAGAAAGTGTGATGAAAGACTAATAACTCAATGAAATCTCATGGCTTGAGATATCTATTATGTCACTTAGCTATATGCAGTATGTGGGGTTGATTTGGTTTCATTTTATTTCAAATCACATCTGTTTAATGGCACAAAAAATACCAGAAACATATTACCCTATTGTCCTCACACTTCCAGGACAACAAGACAAAGTACAGAGGACTAGTAAAACACCTGTATTCCTGAGCAAAGCCCCTTCCCAGTTCTTCTCTTCCACCCTTGGATGCAGGAAGTGTATAGCCTGTTTCAGGCTGACTTTTTATTTGATGCATTCTTAAAGCTTATTGAGACTTTCATACAAGTTGCTATAGCCTTGGGGCTTCCATGAACTTAAGGGATCAAGGCTGCCCTGAATTAATAGAAAAATAAATTAAGCTCTACTCCTCTCCCACTGGTAAACCTCTTGCCTTCTTGCATAGAAACATCCTTGCCCTTTTGAATCAGAGCCAGCTCATGCCATGTCAGCGTGAAGTATAGGCAGAGCAATCTTATGTTTGTCTGCAGTGGGCCAAGCAATGATGGGGTTGGAGGAAAGGTGAAAGAATAGAGGTCAGAGAAGTAAGAGGGGTGAAACAGATATAACTTACATTACCAGAACAAGACCTCTTTCAGCCAGGTGTTTTGAAATCACGGTGCTAGATACACAACTAGCAGTGCTTCATCTTAGCAACTGTAGCCTTCTAAATGACCTAAGCTGTATTTTTAAAACCTTCTTACTTTTTAAACAAAAGTATTCTCCTTCAGTAATGTAGCACAGTGACTAGTAATTATGTATGGAACATAACACATTGGTACTCTTGTAGGTATTGCTGACTTCAGCCTCTTATTATACATTATTTAGTTAAGAACATTTACATTTACAAAAGCTACACTGAATCTCATGACTTGAGTGTACGTGACAAGTGTGTTGAGATGGTTATTTAAGGTGTTTTTCCCCTAGGTAAGAAACTTCATGTGTAAGAAAACACTTACGGTATCTGTAACGCAGTCCTGCCAGTTTTACAAATTAAACGCATGTAGCTTGCCATAATTTCTTTCATGAATTTATATTTTCTTTAA
>VZSZ01010892.1:63288-83226 GCA_013398815.1 Ibidorhyncha struthersii | reverse complement strand
ATGAATTTATATTTTCTTTAAAATTGGCTAGGGGAAAAATGAGAATGAGATAGGATAGCTTAACAGTTGAGAGAGGGAGGGAGAAAGAAAGTAATTTCAATATTATGCCATGCCTGCTGGGCTGGATTTATAAAAATACTCACAAGTGCAGGTTTTCTTCCCCTGTAGTTAATCCACTTCTGGGATTGTCCTGTGTAGCATCCTTCCAAGTAACATGTCTTTTTATTTGTTTCATTAACTTCTCTTCTAGTGGACAATGCTATATAGTTGACAGCAAGGGAGTTTGTGAAGAAAAAAGACAGATAAGCATTAAAGCTCTCAAACAGGAAACAACAGGATTAGATATCTTTTTCACAAAGGATACTTTGCAAAAGTCCAAACATATCCAAACCCTAGCTAAGGAGGAGAGTCCAAATTTGTGTTCTTTTTTATCCTGTTTACCAGATGTTGTCTGCTATTTGATAATATACAGTTCCTATAGCAACTGTAGCAAAATATGGTACATACACTATAATACTAAAGAAATTAAAAAGGACAAACTCCAATATATTTGGAATAAAAAAAAAGGTATGCACAAAGGACCTTTCATAAGTGTAGATACACAGCTAGCATCCTGCACTTATATATATATGAGGCAGCATGTTCCTGAAACATTTCAATGCACGCACAGTTTGGCTGATTAAATTTTGACAAAATACGAAAGACAGCAAAAGTCTTTAATGATCCAATATGCTCACATTCATGAAAATTTGCACTGAATTCAGCTGAGATCAAAATCTACCCTAAATAAGCCTTTCTCTTCCACTTACTTATTCAGAAAAACCTAAGATAAACAGGCCGTGTAAGGAGCTCTCATGAAATAGCAGAACATTTTAGGCAGCACCCAAAGAGGATTCTTTATTGGGTTTGCAGCTGTGTGCCAGCAATCCAATTACAGCCCAAGTAACAGTGTCTGCAAAGGAACACGAAACACTTGAGTGTGTGATATAATTAAGACAGTATGTGTCCTCAAACAAGGATGGGTTCAGTACCTGCCAGTGAAATAATAATGTAACATACATTGACATAGTCACTGAGACAGTGTCCAAAGGTTCCTGCAGTGTGGACAAAAACATTATTTATAACACGTAAGAGATGCTTTTATCTTGGAGCTATTATTTGACTATTAGTCCACATAGAATGAGTCTAAGGTAATTCACCAAAACTTGCAGTGAAAATTTTAGCTGAGGTCAAAAGCTTGGAAGGTAATTATGATAAAAAATTAGATTTTGGCAGAGATACCTTGAAGTGACATAGACGAGCTTTAGAAGCCAGAGCATGTTTACATAATTTTCTACCTTTACATATGATGAAAAGGTAAATGTTCTCCCCTTTTGCAGCAGCAAGAATCCTTCTGCAGTTTTGTTTCATCTTTCTTCTTTTTTTCTTTAGCCATACAGAATTAAAACACCTCCCAGGTAAGGCTGAAGAAAACAAATACTATTTTAAGAGCATTATGTTCATGGTACGTATGTGTTATACTTTCATTCATTTAAAAATTGTCATTGCCTCTATCCTTTCTATATGTACTAAGTAGGTAGGTGATCATAAAATGTGATATATTTAGGAGGAATTCTGCTTTTTGCAGTATTTAGAGAACTCAAATCTTCACTAACACAAATAAATGTTACTAAACATATATGGTGGATTTTAAAAGGACTAGTCTGACCAAAACCAACATTTGCAGAAAGGTTGGATAAGGCAATTAGGTCAGCTGAACATTGTGCATTGGGATGGCAGTTTATTTGATTATTAGAAAGTCAAAAAAGGATTCCCGGCCATTAGCCTCATGCTCAGCAGTGCATGCAAGATGGTTTGAAGGCTAAAGTTGGGGGCATGAAGAGTACCGTGTGCCATAGCTGTGTTCTCCCAGGAACAGACACTGTAAGCCTATCTGACTCTTAAATTAACTATAAATACATGCCAGGGCAGGGAACTGACCCTTTCTGGGTACATATCTGCAAAAGACCCACGTTGCTGTCCCAGTTGTCTCAAAGAAGAGGGGGAATGCTTATTTGATTTAGCTGGGGCATGATGTTTCCTACCCGTGAGGCAGGATAGCAAATAAGATTTCCTCTGACAAAGTGACGCAGACTCCTTGTGGCTTTGTAGCGAAGGCTAAGATTTCAAAAATTGGCATATATTGTAAAAAAGTATTTGGGTTCAGGTGAATACCCCCAGTACACAGATGAACCCAAAACTAGCTTTGCATGCACAAATTAGTGCTTTTATGCAAATATGGATAACGTCATGCTTGAATACCCAATCTTCTTATCCAAACATTGGTTGTGAGAATGCAAAAGACAGTGTGTATACAGTACTAGGATGGAATTTTAAGACATTGACAATTTGGCCCTTAATGTATTTGTGTTTAGCACCTGTTATTCATTCCCCAGAGCAGACCTTTTATAAGTACTTTTTTATAACAGAAATAAATGTTTTTCATGTGATGTTTAGCACTAACATTAAACACCAAAAGAGAGTCTGATGTTGAGCTAGATTTTTTTTCCCCCATTTAAATGTTTTGTTAGGGTAAGATTTCCTCTCTTTTCTGTTTTTTAAAGGGAAAATATCAACAACTGAAGAGACAGGAGACCCATAACTTCCTTGTGTAGAGGTATAAGTCTTTATACCTGTTGTATGTGCACATGATATATAAAATCCTATTTAAAGCAGACAAGATGTGGAATTTGCCAGGGTATGTTCCCAATGCAAAAATCAGGAGCAAGGAATAAACAGCGTTATACACTGCCTCTCTCCCCTCTGTATTTTCCTCAGGTAAGCTGATACTGTTAAGTATCAGCTCTGTGCCTGCTCTCATTACACCTTCATCCACAGAGTGGAGAATAGGTGAGGTTTGTGTTTTATTCTTCTCAACCCACTAAGCGCTAACAGTTTGTACTGTTCTAATAGGATGGAAGTCAGTAATAGTCCTTGGCAATCAGTCCAGGAACTGATTTCCTATTGTGAGAATCTTTTGGAGAACATTCCCTACCTGATGGTACGAGGATGTTTTAAGTGTAAATAATATAGAATAGAGCAGATAAGGGTAATCTAGGCTTAGACGGCTAGCTGAAATACTAAAAACCAAAACCAGTATTTTCTCTTACAAAGCTCCAAATGAAATGGAACGATCTATTACTAACTTAGTATTGATTAACTTTTCTTGGCCTTCACAGTTTATTGTCCTTGTAAATATTTTTTTCTGAGCAAGATACTTTGGAAAATTACTATGGAGGAGTGAAAGACCAAGCAGTTTGTAATACTTTCAAGAATGTTTAGATATTGCTTGAATAAATGCTCCAATAATTTTAATATATATATTTGTAATGAGGAAAAAAATGCTAGCCTTGAGCTAACAGGTGAGTTTGGTATACTTTCACTGCCAATTATAATGATTGTTAAAATAAGAGTTGCATCAAAACAGTGGTTCAATAAAAAAATTTGGCAGTTTCTATGCTGACCTTCACCTGCTAGGTCTGACTATACAACTAGTACAAATTACAGACAGGAACAGCTTTTTTTCCTCAACACACTGTCTATGACTGGTTTTGTGCTATGGTTTTGACACTGCCGGAGAGAGGAAATTATCTGAGAGGAACAGGGTGGTTTTTGAGAGGTCAGTCTATTTAGGGTGTGCAGATGATGTTGAGGGATCACTGTTATTACTGCAACAGATCTAAAACATGTCTTAAAGTATGCCAGCACTTTGGAAACCAGTCAAGCAGGGGATCAGGGGAGTGGAAAAGTGTCTCAGAAGCATCACCTCTTCACTACTCTGGGATTTGCATTGAACAGAGTTTGGCTGAGCCTGGTCCTCTGACTACTGTAAGAAAATGGAATCTCTTGTCAAAATCATCTGTAATCTGTTTATCAAATATGATTTGCAAGATTCAATAATGTGATCCCCTTGGATACTCAAGCTCCCTTCAGAATGAAGGTTCTGCTGGGTTCTCCCTGTTGCACCTACTGAAGGAGCAAATCATCTAGACAGAAGTGTTGTCCAACAGTGTCAGGATCCTTGAGGAGGAGAGCAAGGAACAGAGAAATCTGCTGAGGGTTAGGAGAAGGCAATCAGTATTCTAGCTGTGTCCTGGTGGAAGGCAGACAAATTTAGGCTTCTCATCAATATTACTAGCACTGCCATTTTTTCAAGAGAGGCATATCATCCTGTTAATATGCTTTTAGAAGGTTGCTATTTTTATATATAGGTATAGCAATTTGGGGTAGGGTGAATGAGCAGGCCTGATGATGTTAATACCAGAATATTTTGTGAGCTGATGATATTCTAGACACCCCGTGACTGTTCCTAGGGGTCTGACAGTCTGTTTGCCTGGCTTAGAGGGAGAAGTTTCTCATTTGTCTAGAAGTGCTGCTGAGTTACTTTTGTATTCAGTTATTTGAACAGTTTTTTCCCCTTTTAAAGAAACCTGTTAGTCCCCAAGGCCTTTGATGTACTTCTTATTTGTACCAGTAACATAAACTATTTCTAAAGACTTGATTCCGTTGGCCTGTGAGAAAATCCTTGCTCACTGTCTTTATTGTATATGATTGTTTTGTTCAGTGTATGAATACTTCTAGAACAGTAACACCTCAGAAAACCTAAATATTCTAATAACTGTTTTTAAAATGTACAGGTTACATATCAGGAAGACTGCATAGTTGTTTAAAAATTCACTTTCTGCATTAAAAAAAAAATTAAACATCATACTTAGAAGTAGGAATTCTAAGAATTTCTATGAATTTTCATATTGTTTTTATAACTGCAGGGGTGGTAAACTTTGGATTCTCTCTCCTTAGCTAGTGTAAGTGGCTGATGAATTATTGAATGCTCTCAACGTGCTCAGTGGTGTAAAAAACTGGAGAAGATGTTTCCCTGCTGCAGGAAAATCAATGTTTTCAAGTGTGATGGGTCCTGCTTGGTGTGAATTTTGGTCCTAAACCCAGCATGCCTGTACTGAGAACGGTTATATGAGTGTAATAAGGCAACACAGGGAAGGCTTTTCATCCTTGCCACGTGCTGTATTGCAGCTTCACTTTTTCTGTGTCCCCCAGAAATCATAGCTACCTAAAATTTGTTCTAAATTGTATTGAATGAAACTGAACTGTCTCACAGGTGAATAAGCTTGAACGGCCTTTTCCCTGAGCCATAACGATCAGTCACAGCTGTAGATCTGGGCCCCTGAACACTGACAGGCAATTAGATGGCCATAGTCCAATCACCAGGAGGTCGTGATACAATTACTACAATTGCTATTCATTTATTCTAATGACATAGTGATTATTTGTACTCAAAGAATGACACAGCATAAGAGCCTGCACAACAGAAGAATTCATCAGGCACATTTAAGGTGGTTGTCATATGGAAAATCTTACAAATTTAATAAAGTCCTCTTTCTTGGCTTTTTCCTGTACTTTGATGGTATTGCAGCTTCTGCTTTGTTGCTAACAGAGTAAAGCAGAGCTTTTTGTGGGACTGGTAGACCATAAATGACTTGAACTTCATTTGTCTCCCCAGCTTTTATGTTACACCATTTAGTTGTGGCAAAACAGTTTTCCATGATCACATCAGAGAAGGTGAATTGTCACAAACAGGTCACTCGACACTGGTGACTGAGCCATACGTTAGCCCATCATTCAGAAACATTTTTTATTATGATCACACATTTCTCAGCACCTCACCATCTGGGGATTTGTCTTCTGTAGCATTGTCTTCCAGCAGCCTTCACACTGCAGACTTCTCCAGCTCATGGTCAAACAGTGAAATACCCTTTTGCATTTTCTGGTAGAGAAAGAGTTCTCATTAATCTTTATCACTTCATTATAACAAAATTAGAAATGTAGTCCAAAACTGGCTTAAGATTTGAAATTCAGATGCATTAGTGAACTTTATTTAAAGCTTAGGCATTGAACTAGGCCTGATCAATCTGAGGACAAATGCTTGCTTTCACTTAAACTGAGACACACACCAGCAATATACTATAATTAAACAAATTAGGCTCTTCGACAAAGTGGACTGGCTGCAAAGTGAATCTGATACTTTGATTGCACAAAGTTGCACACATACCATTTCTCTGCAAATGTAATGTTGATTCTTACAAAATTTTAGGACCTTCCCTCAAGTCTCTGTTTTTGTCAGCTAGATCTCCTAAGTAACATCAGACTGACAGCCTTTGATGACTTTGGAAAGAACAACTCAGAACTAGCCTTGGCACATTGTTCTTGAGCAAACAATGATTTTCTCCAAGTTAAGAGAAGTCACAGGCTCCTGGTTCCTTCTCAGTCCTTCAGAGCCACTGATGCTTTCATTCCTCCCCTCTTACCCTCTCTTTTTCTGAGAGTTAGGAAAAGATGAATGTATAATGGGGGAACATGTAATGTATGGAGAGGTGGCAGACACCACTTTCCTTTTCAAACTTGTGGCAAAACACTTTCTGCATGCAAGATCTCTGTGGGAGTCCAGGAGACTGAAGCAATGATCTGAGCAAGGAAAATGAGTGGCAAAGGCTTTGAGAAAAGAACAGAGACTGGGGTGGGACTAAGAGCATGGACAAGAGGGGAAAGGAGACAAGTGTAAAAAGTACAAGCAAGAATCTGAAATGCAGAAGAAGATAAAGCCTTGAAAGAATAGCAAGCAAATGCGAAGAAAATAAGAACAAAATTGAAGAAAGAAGTCTTTACATTGTGCTGAAGACTTCATTAGGCATTCAGGTATTGTGTTTATGCTTTAAGAGAAAAAGAAACAGGAAAGTAAACTGCTGTGAAGCTAGTTAGTGTTCATTCATACCTTTCTCCCCCAGTATTTTGCAGTATTTCCGTGGCTTCCCTGGATCTCCACTTCTGGGAGTAAAAGGATGGTGGCTAAAAGTAAATACAGTTTGATATTCATCACTGAAATAGTGGTTCTTAAATGCACATTTCCTAAGGGAAGGTTAGGGGTCATTACCCTTCAAAACGCGCTTGTAGCAGCAGACAGCAGAAAAGTTTAAAGTGTTCAGAAGTTGAGAAAAACAATGTTAGCCATTTTTATGTTTCTGTTTATTGACATTAAGGGTTGTTTGTTTTTTTTTTTCCTTCGTCTAATAGACACAGTGTTCATGGTACTGGAAAACACTTGCAATAAACAGCTTTTGTGGTTATTAAATGCCTTGGCATCCCTTCACTTTTTTTTAATCATCCGCAAAAGCTTTTTAAAACCTGAATATTCCTCCACAGTGAACATTATCCCTTAATTATTTTTACTTGGAGTGCCAAACTGAATTTGAAACACTGATATGCCTGACTTCAACATCATGTGTTGCTATTTTGAAATGTGTTTTTGAGACTCCCCTGACCATGGAATATGGCATATTTCATAGCTTGTGAAAATGGGGATTCTGGGAAATGTAACCCCGTAATAAAGTTAGGTAATGCAAACTTGCTTTAGAAAATCTTTGACTTTAAGAGAACTCCATAGACACTTTTCCATGAACCCCTGGGAAAGTGACAAGGGGGTGACAGGCAAGGCAGTCACTGGTACAGGGCAGAGACAGTTTTTTTTTGTTCTTGCAGGCCAGCTTTCTGTGCGTGGCTTGAGATGGGGTTTTTACATAACCAATCATTCAAAGGAGGGATGTGGTAATGTTTTGACAAGATGCCCAGGGATATCCACAATTGCCTTAACTGTTATAAATGAACTGCATTTGGAAACTGAGTACTTAGGGGAGTAAGTTAATTTTTATAAAGCATGTGTTTGAAGCTGTAAGGAGAAAAAAAGAAGTTTTAACAGTGAGTTTGAGTGTTTTTTTGGGAAGTGAAGGAGTATAAAAGCCACTCCTAACATCAGAGTACACAAGGTAGCCTTAAACTCAGTCTTCTAATAATTGCAATCTGCTACACCCCCTGTGTAACAGATATAATTATGTTAACAGCTTTTCTACTCAGGCACCATATATTTCCATTATGAAGCCAGCCTCATTTAATTAGCATCATGTAGTAAATTAGCAGTTATAAGGACTGCTGGGTACAAGGGGATCTCCATTTTCTCACCATCTACTTAATCCTCAGTCAATGTTGAGATTACTGCTCACTCAATTTACATATACAAAAAAATGTTGACATCCTGCTTAGATATTGTGACTCAGCCAGTTTATGGATTTGGAAAAAAAATGGTCCATTGTGAATATCTAGCAATTAGGATTACTAGACTCCCATTGTGGTATCTTTCTCAGGGGAGGCAGAGTGATCATGTGTACTGAAGTTGGGTTTTTTTTAATGTGTTAGGGAGGGTGGTTTGTTTTTATTAGAAATGCCAATAGCTAATTTATAAAGTATCAAAAATAAAGTTTACAGGTTAAAACATGAGATCTGAATAAAATAGGAAAACCTAAGTATGTTTAAGGAGTGGTTTTCAGATATTCTGAGCACTTAAGTAGGGAGGTGTTTTTGGATGAAGACTTTTCTGATATGAGCAAAACCAATTTACATTATCTTTTATTTCCTTTGTTTACTGCTAAGTGAAGTTATGATGAGACAAAAAACTATTTTTCTGTAATGTCTGCCATTCTAGCCCAGTTCCAACACATTAGAAAGAAATCTTCTTAGGAAAATATTTGGGAATGTTATTTCAGTGCTTTGCTTTTAAACACTTTGGTAATCTTCACAGTATAGAGAGATGCTTAAATATTACAACAGCTGCCTGAGGTGGGAGGAGTTCTCCACTGGCACTATGGTCTCTGCAGGGACGATGCTGGCAATTGTTCTCATGTTCTACAGCCTAAGCAGAAGCCTAGGCTTAGACTTCTTCAGGGGAATGAACTGCAAATACTTACAGTATTCTCTTTGCACTTACTGAACAGTCACCCATGCCACTGAAGCCAATACAAGTTTTATCATTCATTGTAAAGGGACTTGCTTACAGATCTGTGTGACTGAAAATGATTGCACTGAAGTAATCTGAGCAGTTTTTTAACAATTGCAGTACTCAGTTGGTCAGTAATTAGGAAATGAATGAATGAATAAATGAATACAGGATATATTAAATTCACAGTCACTTGAAGATCAAAAATACACAGAAGAAAAAAAAGACAGGAGTGTTTTTTTTTATCATGTTACACTTAAACCAGCAGAACTACTTAGAAACATGCAATGGCACAGTGATTTTCTTTTGTATTAAGGAGTGCTCTTCAGATCACTAGCAATATAGGAAGATGTCACTGCAGTTTTTGAAGTGGCTGGGATGTTTTCAACTGTCATATACTAAATGTGTTAATGTTTTGAATATTCAATAGAAATTTTAACTTGGATGGTCTATAGAATCACAACACGGTTAATTACAATTTTTATTAAATGTGCAATGGGTATTACTCACAACACTTCATACAAATGTATTATTCCTTAGAATAGGTTTGATTTTGAACTTTACCAGACGAAACTAGTCTTGCATTGGTATGCATAGGGTGTATGTCAGAATAGACATTTTCAACAAACACCAGGCAAGCTGTTTGAGAGCTATGTAAAGTGGAAGAATTCTCATTTTTTTATGTAGAGGTACCATGTTTTAACATTGTCTTGGAAGATTTCTCTTTGAGTTTTGGAAGGAATTATGAAATGGTTTAAACCCTGAGGGTGGTTTACATGTTCTCAGTTTCAGGTTATAGAATCAGAGGGTCCCTCTGTGGGCTTGCCAAGCCCATTGCCAGAAAGACCAAGAGGTTAGTTTTTCTCGCAGCTACTAGGAACCAGAAAGGCAGGACATTTTATAGAATTCATATGTTTCATGTGGTTGTTTCTCAGCTGAAAAAAAGCTGCCTGAAATGTGGCTTGCCATCTCTTCTCTTTGATTTTGTTATATTCTGGGGGGAGAACGTGCATTGCAATGACCGTGAAGCTTCTTAGTAGGGATAGGTTTAACTAAATGCTAGCAACAGTTAAAAAACATTACTTAGGCATGACCTGTTAGTCTAGTGTGTTCTCATAGAATACAATTAGCTTAATACAACTAAATGGATATAGACTCTCTTTAGCACCACAAAATGAGATTTTTTGGAGGACCTTATTCAGTAGACTATAGAAAAATAGAGCAGCATAAAAAGAAGACTTACTCAAGATAAGAACTCCTTAACTAATTTATGGAAACAACGTTTCTGTTGAAACCTTGCTGCTATAACTATTACCTTGCAATTTTTAAAAATGTGGGACAATTTCCATTTTGCATAGCTGGAGCATATCTTGATCTAATCTTTCACTGACAGGTAAAAAATAAATATTTCTCTATTTTTCATAACATGGCAAGGAGGGTTTTTTTGTTTGCTTGCTTTTGTTGGTTTTCTTTTCTTTCTCCTTCTTTCTTCTATTTATTTATTTTATTTTTTTTCCAGCTTCTAAACCTTCTTATTGTCTTTTGCTTACATAGTTGCTTTTCTTTAGGTAGTTCAGTTTGGACAACACTACCACAGTATGTGGTATATACAACAGTGTTTTCTGAGTTTCAAAGCTGAGGTCAGGTTGAATTTACCTTCAGTTTTACACATAAGAAAAACAGTGATTGTTGTAGATTGCATCAGTTAAAACTATGATAGTCTGGATTGATTTGTATGGTACTTCTAAGCCAATAATGTAAGTAAATCTCTGACTGATCTACAGTTAAAAAGAGGTAACCGCAAATCGAC
The DNA here is from genome assembly GCA_013398815.1 of Ibidorhyncha struthersii. Classification (NCBI taxonomy): domain Eukaryota; kingdom Metazoa; phylum Chordata; class Aves; order Charadriiformes; family Charadriidae; genus Ibidorhyncha; species Ibidorhyncha struthersii. The sequence goes on along the minus strand of VZSZ01010892.1, from coordinate 72,538 downwards.
AAAAGAAAAAGGTTGATCTCTGAATAAATTTATAGAAACCACAGTCTCTTAAGGACAAATAAAAATGTAAGCTAAGATTAAATGCCATAAAGTAACTGTATTCTCTAAGATTTAAATGTTAATAGTTAGAAATAAAACTTCAACATTTTAACATAGAATATCTGGATCAGAGGTTTCTACAGAGAAGTCTTTGAATTAGTAATTTACATGCTTCCTTATGGAACAATTATCATAGGAATAAAAATGACCTTAAATTTAGCAGTAACTGTTAGTTAATAACTGCAAATGGAGAAAAAAAAAAAAAACAACCCAAAATTAGTACTGCTGACAAAAAAAAATCCAATCTATTTCTCTTTTCATACGAATGTTTTCCAAATTCAGTAGTACAAGACGAATGTAGATTCTTATATATTTTTCTAATTTTTGAATATGCAAAACTCTTATATTCTAACAAATGCATCATAAGACCTGCAGAAAATGTGTTAATTAGAAGGAGATTAGAAATATGGTAAAATACAAGCTAGAGTTTAAATTCTATTTTGGGAAATAATGAAAAATTCTGTCATGTCAACAAATATATTTTTGTTAACTTTTGTTTACTTAAAATTTTTGTTTAATTTTTTTATTACCTTTTTGACTTATGTTGAGAGGTAGGAAGAATCCCATAGAAGGAATCCCTCAAATACTTTTTTTTGGAGGTTTTCTTGAGTTGGGGAGCATCAAGATAGTAAACCTCTGTTATTGAAGTGAACAGACAAGACATTCATAAATAGTGTGGTCATACTATCTTTGAGATTAAGAAAGTTGTAAAGAATTAGATGTTTGATGAAGAATTAGCAAGCAATAAATTTTTCAATTTCAATTACAATTCTGGCAAGGCAGCCTACATGTGGGCTAACCTAGAAGTGTAAAATTGTAGTTTTGTTAGATGGATGTTTGATGTAGTAGCTAAAGCATTTGCTCAACAGGATTTAGTAAACTTTCTCCTACCTAGAAGTTTATTACCTTATAGGTAACCTAAAAAATTACTTGACTGATTTGTTCTGAGCTACACCTTAAAAAATGGAGAAACAGCTCTTCTCTGATTTGAAAATATCTAAAGAAAATATCTGAAATCTTTAAAAAGAAATCCAGGAAGCCAATGATTTGACAGTTTGACAAAAATGTTTTTGAAATAGACAAGCACCATTTTAAAGCTGATCCACAATGGCAGCGCAATACATAGTTAATCAACTTTCATACATCTTGTAAATTAAACACACTTACTGCACATTCTGTTAATTACAAATCGTAACTTTTACTTACATGTTCTAATTATATGATCTCATGTACAGCACTAACTTTAATTAAATAATTAGGATATGTAATTAGAATTTGTAGGTATCTTTTTGACGATGTCCATGAAATCATCTTCCTGACGCTAACACTCCTTAAAAAGATAATCCTTTACAGATATTACTGTGAATATTTTAAAGAAAGTAAAGTATAAAATAATTTTTTTTCATATATACCACAAAACAGGTTAAATTATGACATCAGTAAGCAATCTTTTTCATTTCCACGGAACAGATTATATGTGTAAAGAGAAATACTTAATAAGTATTTAATGGATTGATATTTACTGGATTTTCCAGTGACACTTGATCAGCTTCCGGAATATCTACATTTCATAACCGTAGTCATTTCATCTTGAGATATTCCTGATTTATTTCTATTGCTGATTTACAGACAAAACCTTAAACACATCAGAAGTTTCTGCAGTATCCATGCACAAGAAGTTTGTTTATAAGCAGATAGTTGTACAAAGTTTAAGGTTCATAATATAATCCTTGCTTCATATTAGTGAGATATTTATAGTAAAAGTTAGTCAAAGGGCAAGAAAGGAAAACAGAAAAGCAACACAGAATTCTGTTTATTTTGTCAGGAAATAGGGTACTTAATAACAAGAGGTCTCATAAAGTCACAGTGGTTCATCCCATAAAATTTATTTACCTTCTCAAAGTTCCAAAAGGATATGCAGACAAGGAAGGAGAAGCCCCTTTAGGGAGTTGTCAAGAGTTGTTTTTATTCAGCAAGGAAGGAAAATCCATGGTAACAGATGACCCTAAGTCTATTTATTAAAACTTTAAAGATAGGTAAGAAAAAGCAAGCACAGAAAAAAGGTTAAACAAAGAACTGCAAGAACATTCAAAGCACTGCTAAGTGTCAGCTCCACAGAACTTCATTAAAATAGCTCTCAGTTAGCAAATATATCATTTGTCACATGCGTTGAGAGGTTTAATAAATGGTCACAATGATAAAAGCAATTATACCACAAACTTTGCAATGTTGGATAAGAACACTAAAATTATGAAGGACAATGAGTCTTTAGTCATGAGAGAAATGTTGTTACAGGAAATCGTAGATTATGAATCGTTTCTTCCTTAATCTTTAGGTGGTACTCTATTCAACAGAGAAGTGCAGATGACAACAAGGCAGGGGAGTTCCTGGGGAACACCAGCTGACCTGTTTAAGGTCACTCTCTACTTTTTGCCTCTGTAACAGCACTGTGTAGGTAAAATGGGGCATAATCCAAGCACCAGTTTTGACAGAAAAGCACAGATAAAGAAGTGGCTGTATACCTGAAATCAAGTCTACACAGTCAGCAAAACAGAGCAACACTTAACCAGGCATTTTGATATGTCCATAAAATTACCCTCCTTTCTAATATTTACTTTCTGTTTAAGAACTCTGAGAGAATTATATAACATGGATGTTACACATGAATAACAGTGCTTCATAAGAGTAGCTGTGTCTGAGAGGAGTGAAGGGAACAGGTTCCTACGAGAAGTGTATTCCTTATGATCTGATATACTGCAAAGTAATGTACAGAGCAGCTCTGTTAAATGCTAGGGGGGTTTAGCAGCATTTGTTACAAAGAGAATTCACCTTGTTAAGGAAATGTCACCTTTTTAGTGGGAAGACAGCACCTCAAACAGGGACGTTGAAACAAAGATATGTAATTCTTTGAATTTTTGTTTTGTTTTGGTTTTGTTTGTGTTTTTGATGTTGGGATGTTGGTTCCTGATTGTCTGATTTCTCAGGAGGCCTGCTTTCCCAAGCAGATGGTGTGCTGGAGATTTGGGCAGCATGGTTGGACATCTGCTCAAGGACATAGCTTCAATTCCAGGAACTGCATGGCCTTTCCTCCTTTCTGTGTCTAGTTTACACGTGCAATATTTAAATTCTGTTAAATTAATGTTTTTTCTGTAGAACAGGGTTTCACTGGAATATTTACGGTCGGTGTTAATTGCTTTGGCTCTGCGTACTCAGTTAATATTTTTGGAGCTGTGTAAGAAAAGCTTCTCCCACCTTTGCTCATGAGGATTTTCTTTGTTTGACTGGATACCCTACTGCTTCCTATCTTATAGAGCTAAATGTCATGCCAGGAGATTAGCATGTGTCTTCCACACCTTCAGATGAAGTTTTAGTGAAATGTCAGTGGTGCATAAAATGCACTGCAGTACTTTCACATTGGTGTTAATTTAATGTTTTTGCTTTTGATCCCATATGGTAAACTTTTACAACTCCTAATTACTGTGAGTTTTAACACATAAAGAAGAAGATTCATTTTTAAAAGTCTTTCTGAAACAGACTCTTTAACTGTATAGGCTAATTATGCTGCTGTTGCTCAAGCAGGAATTCTGTATGAGTAAAAGTTATTGGCTGCTGTTTATATATTGTATAAATGCTATATTTATCCATGACACTTCACAGCTTAACTATGTACATATGCATGAAATCTGGCTCCTAAGAGCTCATTTATTCCAGCTGTACCTCTATGAGGCCATAATTTTGTTTCTGACATCAAAACTGGTTGCTGTGGAAATGATCATGTCACAAAGCTTCAGGTGGGAAGAAAATATTTACTCAATAGATAATGAAAAACATTATTTTCATTAATGATTTTCTTGATGGAGTGTAGGGCATGTTTATAAAACCTAATTGTGACGCCAAGCTCAGGGGATTAGATTATAATTAAAATGAACTTTGTAATTTGAAGAAACCATCTAAAATCAACTAGAAATTCAGTAAAGGCAAATGGAAAATAGTACACAAAACCACATTTCAAAATGGGAAAAAATGAGCGAGTGCAGCAGAAATTCAGAAAAAAGATCTGAGGAACCCTGAACTCTAATACTGATGTTTAAAACAACATAAATGTGATTCTGGAATGTATTAGTAGCAAAGTCATATGAAAGGCCTGGAGGTGATTATTCCGTTTGTGTGACCTTTTGTGAGATTTTTGCTTTCTGTACTCTGGCTAGCTAGAAATACCTTTTATGATAAATTTGAGAGCATCAAGCCAGAGGAAAGAAAACAATAGTCAGAGATTTTGAAAATATGACTTACAAGGAAAGATGGAAAGAACACTGTGTTTTATAGGTCAAAAAAACCCCAACCCAAGACTGAAGAAGGATGTAGCTGTGTTCTGACATGCTAATGAAAATGTGCATCAGCTTTGCTTGAAGAAAGATAAGGGCAAACAGGATTAATTTACACCAAATGAGATTTACCTTAGGTATCAGAATAAAAACCACAAACCCACAAAAAACAGTTGTTGTGCTAAATCGTTGGAACATGCTGCCCTTGTAGATTAGATTATGGAATCCTCTTTTCTAGGGTCTCTAAAGAGCACATTAAGCAAACAACTACCAGGGGTGTCCCTTGTGCACTTGGTTCCAAGCCATTTTCAGCTAATGCTTCAAGTGATCCATTGAAGTTCCTTCTAGCTCTATATTTCTAAGATACAATGATTTTTAATTATTATTTTAAAGAAGATACCATACTTTCCTAAGTTGTATGAAAATACTAAAGGCATGCAGTTAATTTTCATTTTTTTTTGTTTAAACAATTTTCAGACACTTGTCCAAACATATAGGAACCAACTCCCTTCTCTCCTGCCCTCAAAAATACATCATGGGGAAACTCCAGAAAGAAAAGGAGAGAAAGAAATTAAAGAGTTTTGAGATGTTGACCAATGAAAGCAATAGCAAGTTACACATTTAATAGTGAACTAGACTTAAACAGTCTGTTGGAAACTCTAAACTCTACAAGTTTAGAGATTAAATACAAGTTCTTTAATGTGGTGCTCATGTGTCCTGGTTCCAGCATGTGACTACACTTACTACTGACAGAATATGAATTGTTAGTTTTTATGTCTGAGGCTTAGGCCCCAAAAAGCTTTGGGAGGTAGCATGGAATTTGGAGGGAGGTATATTTTGAATATGAATTGTTAGTTTTTATGTCTGAGGCTTAGGCCCCAAAAAGCTTTGGGAGGTAGCATGGAATTTGGAGGGAGGTATATTTTGAATATGAATTGTTAGTTTTTATGTCTGAGGCTTAGGCCCCAAAAAGCTTTGGGAGGTAGCATGGAATTTGGAGGGAGGTATATTTTGTAAAATTTCTGCTAGTTTTCTCACAAACAAGTTGGTTAATAATGGGATTAAGTTTATCTGTGGCTTTCGATATCTCCTCTAACTCAATGACAAATTTTGGTCACTTTTAGATAGCAGAAAATATTGTTAAACAGTATTAGCCTTACAAAGTAACAGCCATAGTCTTGAAGACTAGAATTATTTTATTTTTAATCAGAACTTAGATTTCACTCATGATTTGTGGTTAGAGAAATTAATTTTCAGATTCTGTGACAAGGACCTGATCATCAGGCGGATGCTTCTGTGTTTCTCATTATTTACCATTTTTATTTTTATATAATTACGCAAGAGCAGATACTACTCTCATTTCTGCAACTTTGTTGTAAGTAAGAGTCACAGTAGCAATAACTGTGCAAATGATCCATCTGTGATCTGCTTTTATAACCACATAAATGATCCACAGCAGTTATCTTTCCCACAGAATTGCTTGGGAACTGAGCTATTTTGCCTCTGAAATTAACCCTGAAGGGCTATACAACTCTAGGGGTGTACAACCGTTAGTTATTTATTAATATAGAACGAGTGAGTCAAGGAATGAATCTTCCATCTGCACATAAATTATGGATGAATGAAACAATAAAAGCTGTAAGAAAGGCAACTTCTTCCCCATATGGGAGAAACTAAGGGCCAAATATACTAAAGTTTTATGTCAATACAAAATTGGCACCAGTGGATGATTCTCTTTTAAAACTGAACAAATTGTTGCCAACTTATTTAAGAGATCTAGCACCAGAAAAAACAAGTACAAAACTGTTCAGGAAACATCTGTTCTGAGGGACGGCTGTAATAATTAAAAATGTATTTGCCATCAGATAATTTGTAGATGCAGAATTAGCACGAGTTTACAGACAAGGACACAATTTCATTCTAAGTGGACTGGATTTTACAAATGTATCTAGAATTTTCCTGTAATACGTAAAGCTTTCAAATATATGCTTCTATATTGTACACATATATGCAGCTGAACTCTGACAGATGTTAAAGGAGATTGCAGTGGTCTCTTAAGAAATGTAAAGGAACATGGTATGTGCTTGGAATGGATTGTAGTTTGCATGGTAATGATAATCATGAAGCCAAGGAAAGCCGTTTTTTTGCTAGAATAAGGCCTCTGTGAGTTTCCTTACACATACATAGTTACTACTGTTATGAATACCTGGAGAAAAGACAAAATGAGGAATGTGTCTGGCTTAACTGTGATACCTGCCACTATTAGAGAAAAGATAAGTCCCACACCACAAGCAGATAAAGGAGAAGAGATCCTGGACAGGAAGCATTTTCTTTCTTCAGTCACTAGGAACTACAGACTAATGTAAATCTTATTGACCTGCCCATCTGGTGGACTTAAAAGTTTTGGCTATTTCTGCTGGGGTAGGAATCTCTAATCTTTCAGAATGTCTAACCCACCCACTGTCTTTCGCTGCCTTATTTTTGTCTTCTTGAAACCTCTCTAATAGTTGTGGTTCTTGCACAAGGCAAATGATTGACCAAACAGAACCATCTGCTATGTTATTAAGTACAGGACAGTACAAGCAAGATAGTATTAGTTCATGATAAATGAACAATTATTCAAATGCAAATCACATAGATACTCTGACTGCTGGAGACTACAGACTCTAGATGCATTCAGTCTCCATAAATCAGTCATGCATTTTCAATAGCCTACTGTTCCATGATATTCAGCTATAAAAACCATGGATTAAGTGATCCTATCAGACATCAGCCTCATAGTTTCCAGATAGCCCCTGTCCGTCCAGATAAGTTTTGTACAAGGGTTGTATGACAAAAGCTTTATTGCAGTACTTGTTCCCTCAGACAGCTGTCCTGCCTCCTCTGGTCATAGGTGGACTTCCTGTAGTCTTCCTGACTGCTCATTACTAGGTGTCCTCCTGTAACTCCCTCTAATGCATTTCGTGGACTACTATCCACACTCCAGTGTGCTTACTAAAGTTCTCTCAGGCTGAACCCTGAAACCTGAACATATTACTCCCTTTTTACTGTACTTTAGTGATGATAAAACTCTTTTCTGGTTGATTCTTATCTGGTATAATTGGCAAACCTCTAATCATCAAGCTACCAACTTAATCAAGCTATCAACTTAATACCATCTCAGGATCTGATTCATGTAGTGAACTGAGGCATAACAAACCTGAATGTCTTAGATTAAGTGCACAGAAAAGGTTTTCCACTAAGCAGAGAGAGATGCTGCTTTCTATTCAAACAACAGAGTGTTCAGGCAGCTGTAAGCTTGTACTTCATATCAGTTACCTTCATATCAGTTTCGATAAAGACAACAGATCACAAGGAATGACCTAATATAACAGTTTAATTTAACACTGCCATCAGATGAGAACTGTGGTATAGATGCCAAATTTAGCTTCATGCTTTCTGGTGATTTTTATATTTGAGAAAGTACACAGAGAAAGTGTTTTTTGTAATCATGTTATCACAGACTCTTGAAATTATTAAATAATTTCACATAAATTACAAACTTTTAATCCACAATTCTCTTGACAGTTTATTTCCATAACCTTTCTGTAGCTTTAGAGTGGCAGAAAATAAAAGCAAACAGGCTTATTAAATAGGTAAAGTTTCACATTTTATTAGATAATTCCCCTGAGTTATAAAGAAAAATGAAATGGATTCAAACTATCTGGTAATCACTAAGCTGACAAAAAATTGCTTTGAAGGTTAGTGATATACAGTACAATATGAACAAGATTAGGCATAGCACAGATCCCACTGACAATCCACTTGTCACCCTCCTGCTCCATCTGTATCCATTTACCACTTTCCTCTGGCCATCAGAAACACCACTAAGCCAATTTATTATCCAATTTAGAATATTACCATCAATAATACAGTGACTCACTAAACCTCTGCAGAGTTCTATGATTTCATGACTTACTTTTTAACCTTTTATACTAGTAGTATTGAAAGTATTCTTCAGATTCATTTAGCAAATATCCTTTTTTTCTGTTTGACTTTCATTGTAATTTCCTTGCATGGAGTAGGTAGTTTAAAATATGTGTGGTTAGTAATCTGCCCAAACATTGTACCGTTTTTTCCTACCAGAGGACAAAAGCACCTTGCATTTCATTTCACACATGCAGGTTTGAAATAGTTTCTAATTTCACTGCTTGGATCAGATCTTGAGGTGGTATAAGTTGCTGTAGTTCACAGAAGCTCTGCCAGTTCACACTTGCTGAAAAATCTGCTGCTTTCTTTCCTTAAATATAGGTGAGTTATTGATTTGCTTCCAGTCTTTACATGTGTAAAGACAATAAAAACAGGAGACAATTTCATTGAAGTATCTCAACTTTGAACACTTCCAAGTGAAAAAGGAATTTTGCCACTGACACCAAACTGTGTGGACCGGTTGACATGCTGGATGGAAGGGGTGCCATCTAGAGAGACCTGGACAGGCTGGAGAGGTGGGCCTCTGCAAACCTCATGAAGTTCAACAAGGCCAAGTGCAAGGTCCTGCACAGGGGTCAGGGCAACCCCAAGTACAAATACAGGCTGGGAGGAGAATGGATTGAGAGCAGCTCTGAGGAGAATGACCTGGGGATGCTGAATGATGAGAAGCTCAACATGAGCTAGCAGTGTGCGATCACAACCCAGAAAGTCAACCGTATCCCAGGCTGCATCAAAAGAAGTGTGGCCAGCACGTCAAGGGAGGTGACTCTGCCCTTCTACTCTGCTCTTGTAAGACCCCACCTGGGGTACTGCATCCAGCTCTGGAGCCCCCAACATAAGAAGGACACGGACCTGTT
>VZSZ01010892.1:9089-31873 GCA_013398815.1 Ibidorhyncha struthersii | reverse complement strand
GTACAGCTACCTCAGCACCTATTATCTTAAGCTCAAGGCGGTGTCTTACCTTTGGAACGCTTGAACCACACAAATGATGCCTTACTCTTTGACTGGGAACCACTGAGATCAAGTATAACAATGGGAGGAACAGCAGTGAAGAGAAAAAAAAATCATTTCTAGTGCTTTAGTAGTAGTCTCTTTGTTTCTCTGAAAATCCGAGCTAAAGGACCATAAAGCTGATTGATAAATCCTCCATGATTTGTCTTTATAAAAGACAAATTATATTCTTTACTTTAATTAAAAAAAATAAATAAAAAATAATCTGGGAAGAAGTATTGGGAAATGTCAACCAGTTCGTATTTCTTGCAACAGGTTTACAGCTGGTTTGCATGGGAAAACTACCAGTCAGGTCTTGCTCTAAATTTTGTTGTTTATTTGCACCACAGCATTTCACAAAAGCAAGTCAGGCTAAGAACATTGTGGCCCCATATAAAAGCATGAAAGGAAATTATCTGTGTTCCAAACAAGTTAAAACCTGTTTTGAAATAAGTAACACATATACTAATTTATATGACCAAAAGAAAAAAAAAAAGAAAACAAAAAACAACCAACCAAGAACCAGAATGTAGATACTTGGATACAAGTGACAAGAAGTCATAACAAAGATCATGCTGTTATGTGCACTGTATAGGAATGCATGCTGGGCTAAGTAGTATAATAGGTCTATTCAGAATCTGCTGGCTGTTGATTTTCACCCTTTCCCTGTCTTCTGCAGTTGTGTTGTATAGGCTTGGAGAAAAGAGGTAAAAGATTAGGGTCTTTTGTTTTAGGAATTCCATTGTGTCAAAAATGAGATTTCGTAACCTGTCTTTATGCCATTTTGCACAGAAGAGTCCATGTTTTCTGTTTATTTACTTATCCATAATTTTTATTTTTTTTTAAGGTGGGAAGTAAGTCCTAGAATAACTAATAGGCTGATGACATTGGTGCTTATATGGGACTCAGGGACTGAATTAGTTTTTATTCTGGTTGACTGAAAGTAAGAACATGGATTCATGTTATTTGTTTCTCCTGTGTATAAATGCTGCCTACAGAAATCTTGCAGGTTTTGTTTTGCTTTGTTTTGTTGTCTTCTCTGAATTCCCAGGTTTGGCATTGACATTTTAATAGAAACTGACACATTTCCCAAAATTTCCCTAGTTTGAAGTTACAATATTCATAACTGTTTTGACCAGCTTTTCAGCAGATACCTTCATTTATTTATTTCATTTATTTATATGTTCTGTAAAAGGTATAAAGAAAGTCTGGGTTTGTTGCTAAGTAGTCTATTTTACACTAAAATCCTTAGAGTAGGTTGGCGTGTAATGATTTACCAATACGTGACTGGAATTGGTGATATTTTAATCATGGGAGTTCGTGGCAGTGTTTAATCAATCCTGTGACTAATTGTCTATTCTGAATCCGTAGAGGATATAATTTGTACTGTTCTTATTCTGAATAAGTGACTCCTAAGTCCAAAGAAGTAAAATATATATTTTACTTTACATTGTTTGTTTTGAAATGCAGATCTCAGTCTGTGATTATGACAGTACTCACAATGGAAATAGAAGCTTGTCTGGTATTTAGTTTATTGTTAGCATCACACTCAGGACCAACTTACTCCGTTCAGAAAAGAGGGAGCACTGGTCAGGAGTGTGACATATCTTCCAGCATATATGTGAGGAGTGTGACATATCTTCCAGCATATATGTGAGACGTGTAATTTGGCTAGTTCATTTTTTGCTACCACTGCTGCTGGATTAAAATGACAGGAAAGTTTACCAAATCATGAATTTTCTTCTTTCTTCTCAGAAAAAGCATGTTTAAACATGAATGCAAAGGTGTACACAGTACATGTTTGCCCCCAGCAAATTACTGTTGTTCTTTTGGGAAGACATGAAAAGAACATGAACTTAGGACCCTGTTCAAAGAACCGCAGTAGTTTCTTATGCTTACAAAGTGGTATGGTAATATTTCAATTAATATTAATGATGAAAATCCAAAATATTCCTGTGGGAAGTTCAGAAGAATATCAATATAATTACACTTTGGGAAAATGGTGTATGTAGTAATTACAATGACTTGTGGCAAAAGATTTTTCAGGTTCAATCCCTTGTGGTTCTTTTTTTTTTTTTTCCTTAATGCAACTGCCTCTCCTTCTACATCTTGTCCAGAGCTCCTCAGACAAACCTTTCCCAACCTTGGGTGAAATATTATCGCTATGAAACAAACTAAATAATCATTCTTGTGCTTTGATACCAATAGATTCAAAATATAATGCTCTTCTTCAAGTATGGAATGTCAGCAGTATTGCATTGCAGCCAATACAGCTTCCTTCAGGGCACGCACAGTATTTTCTTGGGTTGTCATCATCCCTCAGTGCAAGCACAAAGCATTCAGTAGTTCTGTTATCTCCCCTCCCCAGTTTCAAAACTGTTCTTAATAAGTGAAGTGCATCTATGGAGATGTGTATTGGCAGGCTCTTTATGAACAGGCTGACTGTTCCAGGTTATAAGTATTTTCTCTAGAGCTGTATTCACTTTATTCAGGTGCCCATTTGTCTGTATTATTTTATATTTTGATATTTGACAAAACCTCCACAGTTCAAATATCCTAATTACATTTTCTGTTTCACACCAAGGAAGTGACTTTGTTCATAAAATACAAAAGTATAGTTTGGATTATGGTGTTAAAATGCTCCTTAAAACTGCTCTGTGTTCTCATTAAAATGTTTTCCCCATCTTATTAGCCTCAGGAGATACAACATGTTTTTTCCATGCAGGTCCTAGGGGACAATAAGCAATATGCTACATGTCAGTTACATCATATTAGTTTAATAACACCTGGAGTAACTTAGCTGCAAATGCTCAAATTATTCTACTTACACACAGATCTCTAATTATGAATAGGAAGCCAAGGATTTAATGAAGAATTGTATAATTCTTTAATGGCAATTTTATGACAATGTAATTGGCCAGGTTCTCACTTTCATTTGGATCCATTTGCACAGCTGGGGGCAGCTAAGAAATCCCCCAGGCACACAGCAGTTCCTGGCTGGCATAAAGGCAATACTGACTTGTACTTCAGCTGTCTGAAGCAGCCGTCTACACTGTGGGGTTCTGGAAACACAGCAAAGCCACGGAAAATGCTTTATCTCTGTGTTCAATACTGAGTAGCCAGACCTGAAGATCAGAGCTAGTCATTCCTGACTGCTTTGTTATGCAGAGCTGCCTAAGTTACCTTTAGATGACCTTGTTTATGAACCAGAGGCATTCCAGCCACATCAGCAAAACCCTGGTTTTACTCTTCTGAGACCCAGGTCTGACTTTGGCTCCAACTCTCAGATTTGGCCAAGTTGAGAAAATGAACGCAGGAAAAAGTGCTTTATATCACCTTTGTGATTCATGTTCGAAACTCAATAATAGGTACCTCAGTTTTAGAGAACTGAACGCGATGAAGAATCTGAAAAAATGTGAGATAAGACTTTCACCAATCTGAGAAAAAAAAAAGCTTAAAAATCATCTGCTTCAACATACATTTAAAGCTTAGTATGTAGTCTATCACCTGTTGTTGAAATCAGGGGATCAGGGCCTTGCAATGTCCATCAGGTACACTGCTGAAGGTACTCTGCTTTCTGAGAAAAACCAAGATTAAAATATAGGGAGTGCCTCTATTTATTTTTTTGTCATTGTTGTTGTTTCATTTTTGTGTAGAATATTAAGTTGAACAATAGTGTTACTGTTTTCATAACTCTGTGTTTTGGATTCATTTCCATATCTCACTACTCATTTCTGTAAAGAGAAATTCCAACGTCCTCATCATACTGGCACATAAACCATGCAAGGCTGAAGCAGGGATCCTCCTGCCAACTTTTCCTTTTGCTTATTTTCCTGGGAAGAATTTTGCCCCCAAAGATAAATGTTTTCACTGTTGAAATGCAGTAACAGTGCTGCAGTAGAAAATGGTGTTCAATCCATCCCATCTGTGGGTAAACACAATGTTAGATTTCTTTTCAAAAGTAAACAACAGATGCTTTTCAGACATTATTCCTTTAGAGTCAATTTAAAATGTGAGAATTCCTACAGCATATAAATGTCTTGCAGTTCAATGTATAAAATGTTTCAGCCTTGAATAATGGTCTTATAATTCAGAAGGTGATTAAAACAGCACATTGACTCTTTAACATGAATGATGATATCCTAGGGATTGACTGTCCTATGGGACTCTCAAGCTGTCTTTTACTCATCATCTTTGCCATAAATGCCATAAATTAAGTAAGTAAAAATTATAAGTAGAATTATATGCAGATGTTGAGTGAGCCTTTAACCCAGTATAACTGTATAGTCTATAAGGTATTCTGTTTGCAGACTCAAGTTCAGTATAACTTCTAGGTGACTTTCAGGAACAGAATTAAGAAGAAGCAATCGTCATAATGAAAGTGTCTCAGATGTTAATGTTAGTTTTGCATCATCGGTTTCTAATCAGGGATATCTTTTCCTTTTTTAATGGAAGAAGTTCACATAGTGCAAGCATAGCTGATTCACAAGGTGTGATCTCTACCCAGACACTGCTTCTAACTGTGATGATGCCAGGTATCTAACATCCGAGGGAGTAATGATCTGGGAACTTGACAATTGAAAACTCAATTAGCTAAGCAAATTTCTTCCCCCCTTCTCCCCCGGGACTTTTGGAGGTGATAGTCTTCATTTTTGCAAGCTCACGTAGTGCTATGAACTGCCACAAAGAGAAGCCAATATATTATAATTATTGTAAATGACAAAAAATAAATACAAGCAAACTCATCATGGATTCCTTGACAAAAGTAAACTGATCTTAAAAAGTCAGTAGCATCATATGTTTAAAAGTATTTCTTCTCTTATTCCAGCTGATCTTTTAAGTATACAGAACTGTTATAACTTTAGCAGTCACTAGCTTTCAGGAAAATAAATTCACCTAAAAGAAACTGTATTCACTGAAAGAAATAACTTCATAGTATAATGTTGTTTGACCATTTCTTCTAACAAGTATAGTATGAAACAAAAGAAGATTTACCTTCTGAATTTTTGTTTCATTTGATTTCATGTCTTAAGTTTGTCACTGTGTCCCAAATACAATAATCCTTTCTTTATGACCAGAGCATAGACCTTGTTTTATTTTAATCCTTAGTCAAACAGCTAACTAAAGATGGTTCCAAAAAAAAAGAACTTTCAGCTTTCTTGAACTTAATGTAGCACAATGAACATCAAGAATGGACTCCTTAGGGTCACTTTTGAGTTTTGGAAATCCTCCTATACATATCTGGTTCACAAGAAGGATAAGTGAAAAGAGATTAGTCTGTATTGCACATAATTCATGACAGTTACAGCTGAGAACAGTAGTACAAAGTCAGGAGCAGCTACCTCTTATCTGACTAGGGTAAGAAGGAAGAAGGGGAGGGAAACAGGGAGAGAGCTGTAGAGCCATATGTTTCTTACTTGTTTAACTGCTACACGATGTATTACTGCTCTAGAAGGTGCTAATAGGAAGATTAACGTCCCTGTACCCTTCACTGTAACTATGTGGCTAGCCAAAACCAGGAAGTACTTTTCTTGCAATTTACAGGCCAACTGGGGGTAAAAGTCAAACTCCACTAAATTCAGTAAGTAAGCAAATATTACCTTGCTTGCTCTGAGAAATACCTATTAATTTTCTAGTTCAAGAAAATTGATATGCTTAAAGGTTACATTTTGCATGTTGCATAAATGCATATCACTGACATAGGACAGGACATGTATCTTTGTCTATAGAGATTTCATCTTGGTTTGCTTTAACTCAAAGCTAGTTTAGGTAGTTCAAAAGGGCACAGACAAGGCTCTTTAATTAAGAGCAAAACCAATCAAATTCAAAAATAAAGATACACATTCAGACTGGATCCCACAAGCTACAGTCTTGTGCTTTCTCACACTGAAACCCAAAAAATGTTTTGCATGCTTGTGCCCTCTGTTTGTAATTAGGTATTTGATTTTGAACACAATGCTAACAGAACTAGTCAAATGAGCAATGCAAGACATACAAGTTTTATTTCTTGCCCCCACGTAACAGACCTATATAAGTAAGTGTTGGTTTAGCTCAGAACCAAAAAAGACTGTTTTCAGCTACTAAATAATACAGTTTTAGCAAGAAAACAACTTTGCAATTTAAATTCAAATGAGCTTTGATTAAAAGTTAGCTTTGATTACAAATTGAGGACAGTAGTTTAGGTAATGAATATGTTTAATTGCAAATTCTTGCAAGTGAAATATTTTAATTCTTTCAAAACAACCTTTGGATTAGCATAAATAATTTTTTCAATTTCACTGAAAAACAAAATTTTATTTGATTTTAGCTTAGTAGGGGAAATTTTAAAACTAATTTCAGATATTGTTGCCACATGAAGTTTAAAAGGGGGAATGCTGTTTAACCGAAGATAATGCATGAAGTATGTGGAGTTAGTAGAAAATACAGGATGTATTTAAATTCACACTTCTAAAATTAATATAGCATCAAATTGTTGGGCTTTTAGAAGAACTCAGTTTAAAATAGTTCAAATTACATCTAGTTTTCATTTAGACAAAGCAAACACGCAGTTTTCTTCCAAAATATTTTTTTGTGTTCCACTATACCTACAATCAACCTACAATATAAAGAAACAAAAAAACCCCAACCCACCAAAACTGTTCTGCTAAATATTGAAATCAAGTCTATTTTTATAGACAAATTTTGATACAAGGAGGGTTAAATGAACACAAATCATTAAATTTGGTGATCTAAAATTCTAATTCTTAGATTCTGGCCTTGCAAAAAAATCATGCCTTAGAAACATGCATCTAAGGATGTGTGCACATGGGAGAGCAGTTAGAAAGCCTGCAGGCTGGCTCAGTAACTCCCAGAGAGGGTTTACCATTTGTGTAATCAAGAATTAGTGGATGGGCCAATGCATGTAATAGCAGGGGATGGAGACAGCAGCATCTGCACTTTTCCTTGCTGTTTTAAGAGAAAGGGGTATGTGTAATTCAACAAAAGGAGAACAAACAGAAATATTCTGTAGAAGGACTGGGCAATATTACCGGGAGAAGAATATGGTAGGAAATAGAATTCCATAAAGAAACAGAGATTAAACAGAGATTAAATATTGAATTTTAAATGCTTGTATTTTCTTGCTTTTGGAAATACCACTTTTTACCAAATATGACCAATTGACATAAAAGCTGAAGTTTACAGAGACTAGTTCACACGGTATTTGTAAAAAGAGCTGGTTTCAAAGAGGAAGTTAGTTTTCCATCACTCACTTTTTAAAAATTATCTTATAAACTCTATTCTCTAGGTCTCTGAGAAAACAGGATTTTGCAGATCATTATATGATTTTGCTGGGAGGAGAAGGGGTCAGGTTTTCCATTGGCTATTAATAATTATTACATGACTGTTTTGCAACAATTATTGTACATTATGTACCACATTTACATTTCAGATGAAGTTTTGTTCTACCAATACATCCCATATTTAGAAACCTCTTAGCTTTATAAAGACTGCTTTTCTTCTCCCCTGCCTTTTCATTATGCTCCTTTCTGTCCCCCGCCCCCTCCCCCCAGCCACTTTAATCACTGGAAAGGAAGGAAAGAAAACCTAAGATTAATATGGACAGTCTCTTCTATCTCCTCAACAAGGGGTCTGTTTTCTGATTGTGAATTTTTTGCTGGTTACTCAATAGACAAAGAAGGAGGTTTGTTGCTTGGCAACTCTGCCTGTCTATTAGGGCTACTGTGCAAAGGACAATGTGCTAAGGGTGTTATCCCTGCTTGAAGAATGCAAACACATCTCACCAGCAAACTGAAGATCCAGCTGGAGCCAAGTAAGCTCCTAGAACTTGGCTAAAAGTTTATCTAATAAGCTATTCAAAGATGTGAAATGAGTTTGTCATAGATACTATATTACACAATATGCTTTTGTTTACATTGAAACCCTTGAAATTACTTAAGCAGTATATATGAAGGACCCTTGTTAGCTAAGTGCTTTTACAAGTGTTGCTGGAATCAAAGTAACGTACACAGGGAATTTTATAAAGATGTTATACTGCAAAATGATGAGGACTAGCATTTACAGATGCTAATATTTCAATTTGTAATCAAGATATATGATATGCATGTGCATTACCCACATGTGCTGCAGATGGTAAGCTCCATGAAGCTATCCTATAATCATTATGATATTTTAGAAACAGCCTTTTCAGGCAGGAAGGAACAAGCACATGGGATAAAAATAAAAGAAGTTATGGGAGATCTGGAAGCAGGTGAGATAAATCATAACAGATTTGTGCTTTTTCCCCAAACCTGTATATCACTCATTTCAAAGCTAGCAATCTGGGGAGTCATTTTCCTTTTTCAGGCAGGATTTTATGTAGTTTCCGTATGAAGTTTTTATGCATTTTTGATCAAGAATTGACTTGGAGAATTATGTAACAGGGAGGGCAAGAAATATTAGTCACTTGAAATGATCACTAATGCAACAAATCTGGTTTGTTCTAAATTGAAAGTGAAGATAAATATATTATTTTATCTGGGTATGCACACTTCTCTAAATTAAAAGTTTTAGGGGGAAAAAAAGTATGAGAAACTAACTTTTTATACAATAATGTGTATAAAATGCTTAGTGACCTAGCTACAGGCACTGCATAGTTTTCATGATGTGATCAGCAAGCAAATTTTACCCCGGCAATAATATTGTTATTAATTGGGTCTGGTCACATTCAAGACTTCAAAAAACTGAAATTAATTTGAACACTAATTCATTATAGTTATAATGGATGCTTTTATTCAGGAACATTTTAGTTCTTCAGTTCGTACCAAAGTAAGTTACACTTACGTATTCCATAAGAGTCCCCCCCTGAAAGAACAACAAACACACTGCTCTCACATTAAACCTTCTCAGTAGATAAATAGTGAGATTATTGTTATATAATTTATCTATTTGCTTGACCCATCTCTTTTGTGAAAAGCTTCCTAGATTTCCAGGTCAGAAGGAACTGTTAAAATCAGCTAGATATACCGCTGAATACAAGGACCCTCAGCAAATAATTTCTGAAACAATCTCAAACACCTGACTGAAATGAAATGTATTTCTTTAGAAAAGTGTTCCAGACTTGAAGATATAAACAAGCTGTAATATATTTAAAACATACTGCTTCAAGTTCATGAGACATTGCAACTACTAGAAATTTGATTAGAGGCAAATTGAGACAAAACAAATGTTCTTTAACTTTTCTCCTTCAGAAGGAGGAAGTATTTTTTATCAATATCTGCTCATAGTTGTCAGTCCATATCAAAGATTCTGAGTATCTGTCAGGTTTCAGTGTTTTTATTAAGAGTGAAAAATATCAATTCCAGTTAGTCAACACTGCTATTTTCAGTATAGGTCTGGCTGTGTGGCAACATGGAGGACAACTCCAAGGTGGCAACTTGGAGCTTTCTGTCTGCCTCCTCAAGAACTGCAGAGATGTAAAGCCCTGACTACAGCTTTGAGTGAAGGTATGCCTCAGATAATTCATCTGCCTTCCATCAAATGCAAGGACAATGAAGTTGTTAATTTCTTTGATGGCCTGCAATAATGGAAGCCATGATGGCTTAGCTAAGGTATGTGAAGTAATGATCTGAGGACTTCTGGGACTGTGGGAGGTGGCCCAGGCACTTCAGCACAGCTGGATGTCACAGAATAAATCTTCCTCCAAGTGAGTAAATCAAGACAAATTTCTATCTATGTTACATAATATGTAACTGAACTAATAAGTTCGTTCAGGTCAATTATATATTGTTAACTAACTTGGGTTTTTTTTGCTCTTGAAGTACAAATTAGCTTGACTAAAGATTATGTAGGAATATATACTTTCAGCAGTTGGTAATGATGTAGGAGACAGAAGATGACTTGACCTTTTCTTCTGTATCTTCAATGTCCTGCCATGTAATATAAGAAGTGAAGATATGCAGATAACAAATATATTTATTTAATGATTGTTACCCCCAAAGGTACTTTTTCAGTAGACTGTAAATTCCATTAATATAAATCAGGATTAAACAAAAATAAGGATTAAATTAAAAATCTGATTTTTTTAGTGGTCTGACATCAAGTCCACTAAGTTCTCCAAAAGATCTGTTGAGTATAGATAGACTTCCACTGAGAGCAGTAGATTTTGAATCAAGCTGAAACTGAAGGACTGAAGTTTTTCAAAAATTCAGTTACCAAAACTGAAAGCTAAAATTTAAACTAGTATGTAACCTTCATGCACTAGTCACTACCACAATCATTATATACATTTTAGCATAACCATAGACAAAATTTGTACAATTCCATAATAAGAAGCTGCACTTTTCTTTCATTTGAATGAAACACAGTAATGCACTCCCTTCAGTAAAAGCAGTCTCTGACTTCACATTGTTACCTAGAAGTGTTACTCTGAAGACTGCTTTAATTTTCCAATCAGAGAGGATATCTTTCACAAAATATTTTTACTAAGCCAGTTTTCCTCTTGAGAAGTTACCTTAGAGTTGTGTATTTTAAAATAAATCCATCTGTGTTTAAAAAACATTTAATCTTTTTCTTCCTCAGTTCACAGGTATGCCATCTGCAGCTTGAAGAAACTTCAAATACTCTGTTTTGAATATAGTGAATTACTTGTGCCAAAAGTTTCTTATTGTGGAAAAAAATTTGCTATGCTTAATTATGTTTGACATTTCTGCTGTCAATTTAGAGCTACATATAGATTGCATAATAGAATTACACTGAGATTTAAATACATAATGGACATTCAACTTGTCCAGTATGACTTGTGACAGCATGCCTGGGTTCCAGGTGGAGGATTTCAGCAGGGGTAGGGCAAAGAGGAGTGAACAATTCAATGTGATTGCAGTCCACTCAGACTGAGTCTTAGCACATTCCTGAACTGCTGCAGAAGAAAATAAAGGGCTAGAGAAACATACCATTTTCCATACAGTGTTATTCTTGGATGATGCTCAGATGCTATCTATGTTTGAAGTGGCTCTAGGTTGCCAAGACAAATAGACTGATCTTTAACATTTCATTATTTCATTACATCCTCATGTCAGACTACAAAATGACATGTCAGGCACTCTGGTGATTTGACATAATGTCAAGTGACACAACAGTAAAAGGCCAATAGTCATAAACAATGGGTTATGAATGACAGAAAATTAACATGTACCTGAAGTTTGCCCATTTCTTGTATTTAGCCTCAGCACTGCCCAAGAGAAATACAAGCACAAGCCGTGGTAATTTCCATGTATTCTTGCTCTGTTGTATTGTATTACTTCATATAAAATATAGTAAGTAACTGTAATTAAATTGAATCCACATGCTTTAAAATCTGGACCATAATTTAATCTACCGTGATATTCAGTATGTAGGAAACCAGAAGTGACATAGACTTGGGAAGGAAATAACTTGGAGGTAACCTGACTCCTTCAAATTAAAAATAAATTAGAAAATATGGGGATGCCTACTGTTTGTTTGTACACATAGCAGAATGTTTCCTGATTTCCAAGAAAGAAATTGCAGAGGAACTGGATTTGAATTCAGGCTAGGCTGTGCTCATAAGGCAAATATTCCTGAAACATAGGGTTAGTATCAACGGTACAAGATATCCCCAAAGCCTACACTGATTCTGATAATCCATGTAGCTATATACTGGTGCCTGATTTTCTGTTTTGAACAAATCTATTTAAAAATTACGTTCGTATGAGTGTCTGGATAGTCTGATCCCTCAGCATTTAGAAACCAGTATTTGAATACTTTCATATCACTCAAAGATACTTCTTGTTATAGTAAGCAATAATCTTATCACTTCTGGTGTGTACCACTTCAGCAAACTGGAATTAGTTTCAAGGACTAACCATTTCAATTGGACTGGAAATTCTACATAAATCTTGAAGGTGAGTCAGTTTTGGTTAAATTCACACAAGTCTTCCCCTCCCCCAGTAGCCTTAAACTTCATTTGAAACCTGAATGAGAACTTTTCAGCCAGGCCAAAATCAAATCCTTTACTGAGTTCAAAAAATGTTGCTGGTTTGTTTTTTTTTTTTCCTCATAACCTTCAGATCTTTATGCAAACAAGAGTCCTGAACTCTGTGAGGACTGGTCTGTTGACATTTTCATCCAGTTCAGCTGGTCCAACTGTTGGATCAACACCTGATTTTCTACGTCTTGTTCTGAATCGCATTCCTTAAAAGGCTGACATTGCCCATCATGCATCCAAAGAAACATTTTCTAGGTGTTTAACTTTGTTGGAAACAATCTTCTTTTTGCTGTTGTTGTTTGGTTTGTCTTAAATTCAGTGAGGTGCCTCAATATTTTAGCTATCTGTCCTAGTTCTGCTGCCTACATTCAGAATCTGCCTCTGTGTTCTTTTGACACATAGGGTTAACCTGTAGCTAGATCCAGGACTCAAGCACCACAATCTACCTCTGTGCTTAAATTCATGGATTGTCTATGTCCCCAAAAGTCTTGCGTACTGAAGTCAGGACAATTTTTCAATAGCAGTACAGATGTTGCAAGACTTAACAGATTAAGCCTACAGGTAAAAATGAATAGCCGTAAAGTTTTCAGAACATAAATTAATATTCTCAGAAAAAAAGCGTGAACTCTAATGTGCACTAACTAAATTTCCTCATTGTCCTGAAAGGTAGCCCCAAACTGGGCCCTCTTCATTATTATAGGTGATGGAAGTATTTAAAAGACCTGTAGATGTGGCACTTAGGTACATGGTTTAGTGACGGACTTGGCAGTGTTAGATTTATGATTGGACTCGATGACCTTAAACCTGTTTTCCAACATAAATGATTCTATGATTGTATGAACAAGTGAATAATCCTCATGAAATGTGCATCAGAAAGAGTAGATCCTACTTTCTTCTCTGCTTGATACATCCAGCAGGTAGCCTTGCTCTCAAGCAAAATGAACCTCTCAAAAATTGCCTGTAAATGAAAATTTTTCTGGATCTTCACAAAAATTTTTACTTGCTTCTTGTTCTCTTATTCATGGTTATACATAATTTTGAAGGGCATGCAGAAAGAACCAATAAAATGAGATTTACTTTAGAGCTTTACCATTGTAGCAAACCCAAAAATTTCCACTTCTATTTTTTTTTGTTCTCAACACACAGATGCCAGTGCTTGTTTCTCTTGTAGATGTATTTTACTTCAGTACAAAATATCAGATGTGAACTTTCTGGCAAAATACAGAGAAACACTTCTTATGGGCACTTACAGGAGGGATGGAGGATTTGTGTTGTGTCTGGTCTGAAATAGGGAGCATCAATGTATGAATTAACTCTACACAAGTCCCTACACATTTGCTGTCTATTTGAAATGTAAGGTTGGTAAATTACAATCATTTTAGATAAATATCAGCTATCTAATCTGGCTGACTCAGAGAAACTGCCCAAATGTAGTTGTGGTTGAAGCAGCTTATTGTATCTGTAGCATATTCAAGCAGTTTAATTTTTGTTATTGAAAGGCTCTGTCATACCCCAGGGATGTGCTGGAATGGTTTCATTGTAATCAGAGGCTCTATGCACATGAAGGATTTGTTAAACTCATTCTGATCAGTTCATTAAAAGCTTGAATGCTGTTTGAAAGCCTTCTATACTGATTGGATTTCACTCAAAAATTCTAATTCACAGTAATAAGCATACAGCAAAAGTTACAATGGGGATGGAGAACAAATAATATCCATTTGCCCACAGTTTATCTTCTTTGAACAGTACTGTCTCTGCTATGATGTGACCCAACAATGCACTCTTACTCAAAAAAAGCTTGATTATATTTTTCTATGTTTTTTTCTCAGGTATGTCTTGTATATATATTTGTATGAAAGAATTCACCACAGAGGATATTCGGTCTCAGAATTTAGAAGGCACTCAAAAAGATTTTGTAAAGCTATACCTTATTTCCTCATTTAAACATCTGACTGTTAATCCTTCACTTTAGAATAAGCCTTCCCAGTAACAGTGAATCAACAACACTAGGATCTATTCCATTTCAAATTATTTTATCCCATTAAAGGATTGGGTCATAAAGAATGGGCTGTAAGTGATCTTATCAGTCTCTTGTATCTAAGGTGTGATGCAATTTCCTAGTGAAATGTGTAAAGCCATAATGTTTGCATTTCTAATGACATATTGTGTTCTATATTTTCACTGTTATGAGGAATAAGGTTGCTACAAAATGAAATGAACCGGAGGAGAAAAACCCTGTTTACCAGCTAAAGCAAGTATCTATATCCAGTCATGCGTTAAAATCATCCGATCAAATGCAAAGGAAATATTTAAGCTTCCATTTCAAATTTTTATGCAGGACAATTAAGTCATTCAGCTGTTTATAGAAGAATATAAACATGGTAGATCTTACAGGGTCAGAGAAAAGGCCAGTTAGCCAAGTATTTTGTACTCTGTAGGGGCCAAGGCCTAGGGAAGATGGCAAAAACAAGGCAAGTCTGCAGTAATATTTCTTCAGCATATGCCAAGTCCCATGAATGACTTCCTGAAACAGAGATGGTGTCTTTGCATACATTTAAGTAACGTGCATAAGAGAGAAAATAAATTACCGTCTTTGTTTTACATAATCTGCTGGCAACGGGAGAGAATTCCGGCCCTAGGAAGAATTGTGAGATGTTCATTTACTGCTGATGTCAACAGCACACAAGTGCATGGAGCTTCTCTCACAAGTGTTTCAGAGCATTATAGGTATTTTTGGCTGATTCGCTTTCTTCTAGATGTCTTCTTGTCACGGTCAGCTTGGATCTTTCAAATTTACATAACTATCTATTTTGCAAATTAAGCTTTGATTTATGAGCTCATTGGGTTGAAAAAAAAAACAAACAGGGGCTTAATCTTTGTGCAGAGTAGTCTAACATGAATTCTCTAATTTGTTACTTCGTTAGGTCATGAATTCAGCAACCTGCTCACCTATGAGCAAAACACGTAGCAAGTGGAGACAGTGCTCGTTCTTCCTTCTCCGTCACGGTGCAGATGTCTGAGAGGCATGAAAGCCTTATTGGTTGGGCTGCTATTGGATCCACTTCAAAAGCTTTTTTGGATAAGCTGGTGTATTTATACCTTCCAGTTTGGAAGTCTGGTCTTAATATTTTCCATATGTTGGTAAACTGTAAAGAAACTGTCATTAAGTATGAAAAAATACAGGAGATGGCAGTTGCAGGTGACAGCAGGCTGCAGGTGATAGTGGCTACAGGAAGGCCCATATCTACCCCTGTCCAATGTGTCCTGCCTAGGGGTTGTTCTTGCTGTGACCTAATGGTGCTGCCCCCACCACACATCATGCCCTGGCGTGAGCTGTGCACTTAGCTAAAACCTGAGCAGGATCTTCACGAACTACCAGACTCCTTCTCCCCATTAGCCAGTCCTCTTGATTGCAAAACATATGAGCATGCCAGGCCTCAAGGTGCCAACAAGTTTTAAGTAGGCATCCTGACCTGCTTCTGATGACAATTGTGTCTCCTTGCAAACACTGTAAAAATGTCCTAATAACACCCATCACTGTAAAATACTCAATGTATCTGAGTAACTTAGGACAAAATTTTGTGGAGAAAAAATTTGGCTCTGTGCCTAGCTAAATAATAAAAAGGCATTTAGCCAAAAGATTTGTCTATATAATTTTGTTTCTTTAGTTTTATTCCAATTATAAAACGTTTTTATTAGGTAAACTTTCTCTTTGCTTGAGTTCCTCTTAATAGTTCAGATCCCATGTCTAGCTCAAACAAAGTAAATTAATATACACAGAGAGGTTTTCCTTACTTGATAGATTCATGCTACTGGGTGACGGAGTATAGCATCTAACCTTCTTTTCAGTTTCGATAGGTTTTAAATATTATGCCATGGTGTATGAGGGAACAGACATAGAGCAAACTTTTCAAAATAGTATTGCATTAGCACATCAAATGTGTTTCTGGCACATTTGAACACCCGGTAAGAGTATTTAACTGATTTTTTTTTTATACAATCAAACTTGAAAGATGAAATTGTAAGTAATGTTTTTAGGAAGTATTTTTAAATTGCATTTAAAAATATTTTTAAATCCTTTTCAAACAACACAGTTTACTTAAAGGACAAAAATTAAGTGAGATAATAAATCTAAAATTGTTTCAACATTCTCATTATCTCATCAATAATATTAAAATTATGTTGTTATTTTTGACACATGGTCTTTTATTTATATGCTTTATTTATACTTATTTACACAAGTGCTTATATTGTACTAAAATATTGTGATCTACAGAAGTCTAAACCAAAACAAAGTGTTTTGCTGTCAAACACTATAACTGTCTAGCATTTGAAAACTGTAAAGAAGGTATTTAATTTTCTCATCAGCTTTACTTCTGAGTGTCATGCTGTATTTGCAAACAATAACTTGGGAGGTGGTTCCCTTTGGAAACATGATTTTGTTACTCCTACTTTTATGCTTTTATGGTATGATACTTTCATGTGTTATTTAAAGTTATCGAAACCATGTAAGCCCCATATCATATTTTTACTCATAGGGGTCAGATAGAACAGGTTTTATTTTATTCCACAGAATCTACTTTCATATTATCATCAGTATTATTTCATATTATCATCATTATTATTATCTTTATTAGTCATTATGCATGACTGGATCTAATAGGTACAAAGAATCTCATATTTTTCTGTATGACCTGAAGGATTAAAGTTTCCTTAAAGGGGGAAAGATGTGGGGGGGAGGGGGAAAGCCTAGAAAATTTCTAGCATTTCTTCCTGTGACTCTGGCCTTCAGACTGTAAACTAATGCTCTGCTGTCCCTGCTAGAGACTGAAAAAATGTGCTACAGTGACAAAACAGGGATGAACTTCCTGTATTTATCTTGCTGAAATATTAACTCTGAAGCCTTGTTTTGACCAAGGACTAATAGGGTGCTGGGAGCTCCACCAGGGAGCAAGACTCCATATGTTGCAAGGCACCTGCCTCACTGCGGAGACAGTTGCCCACTTCTCTCCCTTGGTGTTGACCACAAGCTGCAGNCTCTTTCCCTTTCCTCTTTCTCTTTCTGTCTTCCTCTCTCACCCTCCCCTTCTCTTTCATTTCGTGGCCTCTTCAAAAATGAAATCTCTTGTGATGGCTTCATGGAACATCTAATTCTCCCCAGCAATATACTCCTCAAACTACAGCCTTATTTAGAATCCTATGTTTTTTCTGATCTAATGACAAAAGGATTTTTAGATTAGTCAGTTTAGGGAGATTTATCAAATGGTCACTCAGATATCCAAGAGAGAACTGCAGTTATGAGTTAGAGAGACTGTTTGTGTGCAAATAATACCTAAAGACATAAAATCTTACATCAATTCCTAGAAATGACTGGACAGACAATGTTACGCAAGTATAAGCAATGGAAACTGTCCTGTAAAAGATCTCCTTTGGAAAAATACATTTTACAGGGGAAAATTATAACTAATGCTAAACCCCAGGATATTTTGGGGACAGCAGTGAGCACGGAAAGGACCAGAATGAATACAAACAGGCACCAAGCATCTACCACACTTGTGCACATTTATGTGCCTAAGATTCAGTGGTTGCTTCAGAAGGAGAGACTACTCGGCAGGATTTCTTCAAGTATTATTTTACCACTATGATTTAAATAGCCTGTGTTGGCGGTTATTAAGATCGAGAATGATGATGACATGGGTAGGATGATGTGAACAAATGAGCTTCAGCTATATCATATTTTAATACTACTGCATATTAGGGTGAACCAGACAGTGACTATTCTGTGTGATTTTTCCCACTCTATTTTAATTTTGCTCCTGCTCTTACTAAGATGAATCACCAATCATTTCCCATTCAAGTGTGGGGGCATCTATGTCTAGTCCACTGTTTTTAGTGATTGTTAACAGGACTCATACCAGCCCAAGAATATTAGTTACTTTCTCAAGTAGCCCATTTATGAATTCTTTCTTACACAAAGAAAAAGCGCCTGCTCTTTTTATCCTATCACCTATGTGAGCTCTGCTGGAGGTCAATTTTTTTAAGAACCACCTTTATGTTCAATCAGTTCCTTTTATTTCAAGGATAATGTGGTATGTATTTTTTGGCTTGTAAGGGAATGAAGGAAGTAGCTTTCAAGGAAATAAATTTAGCAGCAGAATTGCCATTGACAGAAAGGTTTATTTATGAGCCTGCGGTTCTGTACACAGGTTAGTGTGTTGCAGTAGAGGGAAAGAATTAGGAGAAAAATATGAAATTAACTGACTAAAATACATTGTGAATGTATAGATGTCTAAGAAAATACTCTTAGAAACACATTAGCTGTGTATATTGTAAATTTCCAAACAACAGGAAATCAGCATGCATATCACTTGGCCTTTCCTAAAATTAACTTTTTGTGTCATTTAAAACATAGATATTGCCTGTGGAATTCTAGGTATGAATTCTTCCTAGCTCCTCTGATGTCAGTTTCCTTCCTCAATTATGGCATGAAATAAGCTTTAAATACCATGCTTTTTCAGGAGCTGATTTTCTCTTCATAAGACTCACAGAAGGAACATCACCATGATCAGTTCTTTCTCAGTTTAATGGATACAGCAAAAATGTCAGCTATATGATCCTAATTAGTCCATTTTCTTTACCTGTCTAGGAATTGTTTAAAAGAGAATCAAAGGCACAAATCATGAACTTTTCTGTAATAATTCATTCATGCGAAGAACTTCCAGTAATCTTTAATTCTTCTGCAGTGGGTCCTGGTGTGCTGTAGTGACTCTGCTTCTACTCTGACCCTGTATACTCTACTGTTATGACAAAATTAGAACAACTTAGATATCAGATATGACTTAAAAAGATATGGAAAGTAATGGGTTTTGTTTTTTTCATCATAGCTTCACTGATAAAACCTCTGTTATAGTAGTTCTCATCAATTTTTAGTCACACAAACAGAAAAAATGCTAGATCTTCTCTGACCCCTTCGTTTTTAAAATAAAGTAAGAATCAAATGATCTGATCTAAGCAGATGATCTTAGAGCAGAATGTAGTGAGAGGACAGTGTCTTTCATTCACCATTATTTTCCAATGATCCTAGTGGCCAATATTCCAGTACTTGCCATTCCTGAGGACCAGGTGGATTGTACTGACAGCAGGAGACTCCCCATGGATTTATTATCCTCCCCACCATCCCAATCAGATTATCCTTCCTGTTGCAATGGGTAAAGTTTCTTAGTGGACAGTTTGTGTCTTGGAGATTTACTCTGACAGAAGATGAGTCAGCTGAGGAGCAACTGAGCGGTTTTATCACTGTTTTTTCAATGCAGCAGGAAGTCTCTATAGTGAAGTTGCAAGTACACTTTGATTTTGAATATCTGTCTTCATATTCTTAAAGCATGAAAATCTTCAGCCTGAAATGTGGGAAACACTGTTTTGAGCAGGTTCAGCAACATTAAAAGATGTATTATTTGGCAGCTGAGTGCTAAAATTCATCTCCAAAATTTGTGATAGTGTGGCAGAGATTGAGGTTATTTTTATTTAGCTTGAACTCTTTTCTCCTGTAGGTTATGGCAGTTAAAAAGGCACCTCATTGAAATACAGGAGGCTAATTCCAAACATAATTTCCCATAACTGAAAGTGTAAAAATCTGCCTTGTTTAGTAAGTGTGTAATATTCCTTACCCATCCTTGTGTTCAGGATTTGAGAGCGAAGTCATTATTTTGAATTACTTATATAGTAAAAAAGACAATCATAAAACCAAAATCATCCCTCCTGTTTGCATGATAAAGACAAAAAAAAAAAAGAGTCACTTTTAAAATTAAAGTAATTTTTTTTCTTTTTAAGATTGAAGAACAGGCAGATTTCCTCATCAGGTACTAAATTCAAACTTAATTAAGCTTAATTTAATAAGGCTGTAGAATGAGTTTTCCAGGAATTAAGGGCTGGCATACCCTCTTATGTTGGTAGCTTTTGATCAGCTGCTGAAGATGAGGGATTCAATTCCATATTCTGACTGAGGGGATTTAAATTAAAGAGGCATAGATATAAGCAGGAGAAAGGAGAGAGACATTGTTATAGAAAAACCCTATGTCCTTTCAACATGCCAGAGATTGAATTTGGAAGGAGTCTTGTATTTTCTTTTAATACTTGTATATATTTTAAGGCAAAATCTAATCTGTGTATATAATACTATAATTAGTGTTATGGAAAATGTTGTTTTAAAACCCTTTGTTTATTTACAAAAGAACTTAAAGCCCAGTTCCTCATATAGATTTTTTCTTCCCTAGCCTACAGACCCTCAAGACCCCTGTCCAGGTAAGAAATAGTTCACGTTGCAGCTAGTTTGCACAGCTGTGCACATGCTTACTAGCAACCAAAGTAGACCTGCAATTAGCTAGTCCTTTGTATATGCTGATTATAGAGTTTCATTTGCTGTTCTCTTACTGAGGGTACTATCTTGAATCACTTTCCTCTGTCCAGATCCTGTTCTTTGAGAAAACTTGGTCAATGCAAAATTTTCTTCAGAAGAAGCAAGGAGAGAGGGGACAATTGGCAGTGTAAGTATACAGGCTTAAATTTCAAGGAATAAAGCATAACAGATCTAGTGTTTTCAACAAATGTGCTTGTTCATTAACACTTAGGTATGACAAGCCAATATTATTCCCTTTTATGATGTTTTTGATCTATGTATAGGTTAAAAGAAAAGCTTTCCTGATGGTCATAACTTGCTCAGGCTTTGACAAGTTCTTTGAGCATACGTTCTGATATCATGTTATTGTGTGATACTCAGCAGTGTGCAGTAATCTCCACTACCATGTTAAAGCTGCGTGGAGAAGTGGTTAACTACGTGACACACCACTAAATGCCTGGGAGAACAGCTTGCTTATGCTGATGATCCTGATGTTGTCAGTGGCCCCTGAAGAACTTACTTACTACCGCTGTTGCCACTTTGTGAAGTTGAACGGTGTCACTTGTTTTGTCATTCTGTGCCAAAAAATCCTGCTCCTCTTCATGAAAGATAGAACGTAAAAGCAGGTCATTGAACATTAGCTGTGACTCCATAAGACTGAAATCTGTAAGAAGGAAAGAAAGAAAAGACGAGAACCAGATTTTTGACTAAAATGTATATTTGTCCATTTTAAGAGGGAAAATGTGCCACTCAGACCTCACTCCATTACATATACCAACATGCAGAGATTTTTTTTCTTCATTTTCCTTGTTAAAATAGGAACATTAAAATAGAACCAGGATGACGCACAACAAATGTTCAAAGGGAAACCATATTTGTGCATGGCATACTGGAGACACTTCTAAAGAACAATGGAAGTAAGCAACACCTGAAAAAATTGGTGTCTACTGGGTTATCTCTGGTGTACTGTGGCTGTCTCATAAATTTAAATTCCACAGAAGAGATTATTAAAAATGGTGAATCTCAGTTTTATGAAATTTTCTTAAGAAACCATAGATAAATTCAGAGAGATACCATCCACAAAGGAGGAGTTTAAAACAGGAATTAACTTTCAATACTATTTTTTTTAAAATGTTTTAATAGATTCATTTTCAAGGAATTAACCTTATAAAAAAAAACACAAGAGATCTGAGCAACTTGATATGCAGTCTAAGAATCACTTTTCCAACTAATATTTATTTTTCAGAAAGAAGCAAGAGAATGGCATCATCATTCAATTGATTTTTCTTTTGGAATAGATAGTATCGTATAGTCTAATTCTCAGCATTGTTTTTCAAAGTAGAGTATAGATGGAAAAAAATAGCATGAGTATTTTGTTGAACTAAAAAAAGACAGATAAGATGCAGCTTCAGAGTGTGGAATCACTTGAGAAGGAAATATAACATTTATATTTTTTTAGAACTTTTTCTTTTTATTATTCGAGAATGAATTGTCTTTGGGAATCTAGGGCTCTGTGACACTTGAGAGGGTTGAATTATTATGCTGACTTTTATGACAAAGGATTCAATTTTTCAATCATTTTGACTTCTAAAATTATAAACACTCACTTAGCATGAGATTGATAATGTTTATTTGTCATATAGAAAATATGACTTGAATTTATAGAATTAATTCACATTTTTTACTCCTTGCCTTGCACCTCTACAGTGATTGTATTCTAGTTGCATATGCTTTTGGAATAAAAGCTACCAACCTTCCTAATAGGTAAGTATACTTAAAATCACATCCTCATGTATGAGCAGAGACAGTGACATATATACACACAGGCATACGCGCACCATGTTGTCACAGCCTTGCCAGGAGTAGTACATTTGAACTGAACACTTCCAGCAGTAACATTATTCCTGGAACTACTGTCTTCTGGGAATGTGGTTAGAGCTAGAGCCATAAATAACATTAGAAAGATACCACACCTAATAAAAAGAACAAAATTCTGATCCCAAGCAGAAGCTGCATAGCTGATACTAGCTGTGTGGCCCAAATCATGTTAGTATCAGCTCAGCTTAGGTGAGAATGAAGTTTTCCCCTCTCCTGCCTGTCACCCACTGCCAGCCACATGACAGTGCTCCCAGCCAGAGGGAGCATTCTTACTGTTCAAGTAATAGTGCCTAAAAATGCCACTCTGGGGCAAACGTGTCAGCAATGGAATTAGGTTTTTGTTATTTTTTTGCAAAGGACCATAGAATCATAGAACTGTTAAGGTTGGAAGGGACCTTTAAGATCATCAAGTCCAACCATTAACCTAACCTAACAAAACCACTTCTAAACCAT
>VZSZ01010889.1:3763-45400 GCA_013398815.1 Ibidorhyncha struthersii | reverse complement strand
ACTGAATGATTAATCTTTCTGGCAGAACTTCTGCTTTCCCACATAGGGAAAAATTTATTTATCATGCTGAATGCTACTGTCCATCAGTAAAGATGCAAAGGGAGATACTGGAAGAGTCTGAACAGTTTTTGTGGTAGATAGAGGTGTACCATTGCCAGGACCTTCTTTCCAGGTAGTGCTCCTGCCCAGTGAATACGCAGTGCTGACCACAATATGCTTATGAAGGTAATAGTGGGTGAAACCTACCTGCTTAAGAGGAATTATCTTGCACGGCTGACGAGCATCTTCCTGCCTTGTCTCCAGAGAGAATTCTGCTCAAACACCTCTCTCTCTGCAGGTGGAAGCAACGTGCCTCTTTAATTAGGTGAACACATATCTAGTGGTATTCGGATTGACTCTCTGCTCTTAGCCATACCCAGATGAGCTCTAGGTTACCTGAGGCAAAATGAGACTAACAGTATTGTCTGTAGCTAGTGTAACATGCCTTTAATCCACATCAGCTCCTGCTGCTGTTATTCTTACAATCTTCCCAGCCTTTACAATTTTCAAGCAGTTTAATAGCTTTCAACTCCCAGCTCTGGCCCCTGTTCCTCCAACTGGATTTTTTTGTCTCTTCTGCATTAAACTTCTCAGGATTTGGATTGGGTTTTTGATGTCTTTAAGGCTAGACAAAGTTAAGGTAGTATATAAATGTTTAATAGCTTAACTGGCAGAGCCATTGTTGGAGATGGTAGCAACTAGGGTTTTAATCCTATTGCAGGTTTTCTGTATGGATAGTGGCATTTTTTGCTGTTAAACCAGAATCAATTGTTCAAATGTCAAATGCTCTGATGGAAGGTTGATAAATGTCATTTTTTCACTCTGTGAAGATTTATATGTAAATCTGTCATATGTGCTTGCTGGAAGCTCGATTCAAGTGAGCTCAATTAAATACCAACCCAGCGTGAATACAACTTTTGCTTCCAGAGGCCACAGTGATTGAAGTGTGACAGAAAGACTGTGTTGTGCTGCACACACTGAACACAGACTTATCCTGCTGCTTGAATGGTCTTTTCTTTGGTAGTTTCCCCCTCTCTGGATAAATACACTTGGCCATGTGTTTCCAGAGGGGGTCAGTTAGATACAAGAAAAACTTCACAGGAGTCTTATATTTCTAGTGACTTCCTAAAGGTTACACGTGGTTTATAAGTGAAACAGTAAAACATTTAGCGTGCTGCTGGGGCCACATCAAAAAAGGAGAACCTCACACCAAGGGGAAATAACATCTCCCAGTTCATGTAGTTCATCATCTTAAATCCTTACAGATACTGTATCCATATTAATTATGTGTTTCTTACTTTTCTAACACTCCCACTTTGTCTTTCTGTCAGGAACTGCAAGGCTCAGCCATGCTTCTTTCTTTCTTTCAAATCACTTGATAAGGAGGCTCACGACAGCACCGCGGGGGGCTGGGTGTACATTAGTGCTTAGGAGACGTCTCCAGCACATCCTTATTAGGCGGCATATCCAGATGGAGCACATACCAAAAGCCGTTTGAAAACAGAAGAGAGTTGTGATAAGGAGAGAGGGAGGAACAGAATAATCCCCAAGTGTAAATCTCAGGGGCTCTGTATCCATTGGAAGGCAACAGATCCTCATGGGATCCCCAGGAGACAAGATATTATTTTAATGAAGCTTATGCCATCTGTTTTTCTATTTTGCATTTTTAATTTCCCTTCTCTGTGCTGAAATCCCCATCCGGACAGTCTGTCTGTCTTACCTAGCAGTCAATGATGTTACAGTTTGTGTTAAAACAGAATGGGCGATGTGGTAATTGGTTGGAGTGCTGCAGTCAGTCTACAGTGATGATGAGGGATTGTGGCAGTGGCATCTTCATCAACACATCCACCATACCAGGAGCTTGGCAGTAGATCTCCTGCATCCCTGTCTGCAGATGAACGTATGGGAGAGAGGCAGACAGACAGAGACACTCATAGCAGCCTTCATCCCTCCAAGATACCTGTTGCCATAGACATAAACACCTCTTCTCCTGTGACTAGACAGAGAATAAGGCACTGTTTTTGGAGGATTACTCAGTGGAAAATGAGTGTCTAAGCTAGGCAAACTGGGTCCCACCTTAGGACTGAGTGAGGTACATGCAGATGAGGTCTCCTGCCATAAGACCAAGAGGATCCCTCATTCATATTGATGCAGGCTTCACAGTGTTTATGGGTTTTGTTTTAGATTTTCTTTGCAAAGCTTCTTTTAAAAAATGACCTGAATTGCAAATGTAGCAGGTAATTTTCCTGCTTTTCTAGCTACTGTTTTGTCCTCCTTCCGGCTTAGATCTCATGCTGGTATTTATCTTAATACCAAAAAGCGCAGTGGCTGATACTAGTCAGCCCCATAAGGAGAAGCAAGTGTCACGAAGTTGCCTTCGCTGTAAGCTGCTGTAGCTCAAGTGTATAATCCACCAGCCTGACCAGAAACTTTCCTTGCCTCAAGAGGGAGAAGCTGTTGTCACACTAACAGAGCAGACCTATTTCATTTATTAATATGATACCAACACTTTCCTCCTGCCAGCTGCATTGTAGTATGTTGTTTTTTCCCTAGGAGACACAGTGCAGATGGCTCTTAGACCCGGTCAGCCCTAGCCCAGCTACTGCTGGGAAGGAAATTCTGCTTGCCGGGAGCCTGGACCTATTGGTAGGGTGAGCGTAAAAGCTTCTTGAGTCACCCCAGCCTTACCTTTTGGGATTCTGTATGACAAGAAGGAGGTGAGAGCAAGTGAACGGCCATAGTGAGGCCTGACCCAAGCAGATGGCTCAGGGAGAGCTGAAGGAAGTCTTGGTAGAAAAAGTCATTCTCTGACAAATAACCATAGTGCACATCCTCCAAGTAGAGATCTCAGATGAGACCACCAAGGCTTCTTGTCTACTTCTGCTTCTTCTTGTATCAGTCCTGCCTCTTCATCTTAGCATGTATAAGCAATCTAAGATTTTAGTTGGTGACGGCACAGGAGTTCATATCTCTGTCTTCCACAGAGGAAAGGGATGGGGGTTCTGCAGGGAGACACCAATTAGGTGCACCCACTTCCAAGCACTGAATTATTTTACTTGTGCTATTGGATTAATTCTTGCTTGTTAACAAACAAGATTCTCAAAAACCTCAAGCAGGTAACTGGAGTGATTTTCACCTAAAGCGAGCAACTCTGGTAGAGGTAAAACAGCAACAGAAACCCCATCACAAGGAAATATAGCACGTGGTTCCCTGGTGTGCTTGACTTGGACAAAACTCAGGATCTAATTTATGACTGGGCCCCATCTTGGTGGAGGCTGAAGTGAACAGAAGAGATAATCCATTTGGGGACAGAGGCTGATGACACATCTGTGGTGTTAGCTCCTGCTTTCTAGCCTGCTGCTGTGCATTCATGGCAGATATTGAATTGCTGTATGATCGGGGGGAGTAGTACTGGGAATATCATGTCAATGAGCTGAGAACTACAAACCCCTCAGGGTTCAACATAACAAAATTGGTGCATTTCTGGTTGAAACTTTACAGATGGTCTCAAATCCTGGTAGAGAACAGACTGCCTATATCTCCCCATGTGGCTTCCGAGACTGATCTTTCAGTTGGTGTTTAACCCCATCTCCTAGGGTTGCGCCTGGGTTCAGAGCTTGTTTTTTATTCAGAGCATCTCCATTAAAAAGCCACAAAGCGCACAGCAGAGCATCCTATCCCACTGCAATTCAAAATGATGCCTTGCTCAGAGATCCCCTTCCAGGGCTGCTCTTGCCTCAGGTCAAGATGAAAAATTGGTGCTGGAAGATACAGTCCCGAAAAGAGCAGGCAGCAAGCATCTTGCGTAGGCTGAATTGCTTAGTACCTGCCTGCATCCATGGCCTCATTCCTGCGTCATCTCTTCCCAGTCTGCTTCACAGCTTGTGACTTCCAAGCTTTTCATACAGAAAACAGAATAATAAGGGGAGGTTGTAGTAGACTGGACAAATCAATGCCATTAGTGTATCCTTTTGTCAGTACCTCAAGTACTGTACTATTCCCAGTTGCTGTTCTATAACAAGGCGATTAATGCTAATTAGGTACAGCAGCTGTTGTTTCTGGGAAGAAGCTCTGTAGGTAAATTAGGAAAACATTTTATAAAAAAGCTGTAACTCTTAAGCTAGGTCCCCAGGTTCCAGCTCTATTGACAAAACTGCAGATTTCCATATCCATAGCTGTTTGCATGGCGACCTCAAGTGACATCATTACCTTAAGTGCACAAAGCCGTTTTCCTCCCCTGGGAGCACCCATTTCCTTGAACGCAGTCTGTACTTTGTACGGGGTAGGGGATGAGTAATGTGGAAGCCAGAGCGCAGTGGCAATACAGCACTGCTATTGATTTTCTTCATGAAGATAGAAGCGCAGCCTACCACTTGGAGGTCTCCTGGGGCTTGGGAGGAATTTATTTAAACATTATTTCATGTGTTATTACTCTTTCCATTTATAAGAGAAACTGCGTACACAGATTTATTGTAGCATCCTTCCTGTAGGATATCTACAAGCTCTTTCTGAAGGGGATGAGAGAGTGAACAGCTGCATCACATTAAGGGCAGTAGAGCTGTCTGCAGACAGAGCAGCAAAGATGAGGGCAGAAAAACAGTTGTGACAGGCATTTTATTGCAGATTAGTTAGAGAAGAAATAGAGGGCTGGAAAGGAAGAGGTGCTTGAGACACTGTAGCTGACACAGGCTCGGGTAAACAGTAAAGCCATTACAAGAAGCTGGAACAGAGCAATTCACTGGAGTTCAGCAGAGAGCTCTGGGCGGGAGGGAATGGGTGAGATGGAGGGAAGGGAGGTACCAGTCTGCAAATCCCAGGAGCAAAGCATGAATATGAGCATGATGTGGCACAATGTTCACCAAACGAGCCTAGTCTTTCTGTCACTGCAATTGGCTTGATTTGTTATGCCACCTCACTAGGGTTTTACCACGCTTTCCCAGCCCTCCCCCGTCATACATGCACCTCTCCCATGACAAGTTACTGGGTACCCACGCACCTCACGAGCCAATAGACACACACCCACTCACATCTTGTGTTGTATACACCACTCTTGGCTATCTTCAGATAAAAAGTAATGAAGGAGGAGTCTAACTGGGCATTATCTGGCCATCCTTCAGTCACTCCAAATTTTTACACTACCTACAGGTCTGATAGTCTAGGAAAGAGAACTAATCCTGAAGATCTGCTTCTACACAAATTATTTTACTTTGTAATGACAATGGGCCAAAGCACCTGGAGTCTGAAGGGGGGTTTTGTGCCTGAAGCAGAAGACAAGAGCTCTGAATTACAGGTTCTGTTCTTTGCCCTGACCCACCATAATCTGTCTCCTCAAATATGAGAAGCAGCTCAGAGGCTGTGAGGCAAAACAAATTAAGCAAATTATTGAGATTCTGTGGTAGATGGCAGGAAAAATTCAGTAATTGAAGTAGTGATGAGAATAAAAACTACCCAGTCAGGCAAAGCCTAACCCCAGCAGCACCACAGCAGTGATAGGCTGGTGGTCTGATCAGAGGTCCTGTTACACTGTACTTATTACTCTCATCACTGTTTTCTATTAATTATGTAGAGAGCTGGTTTAAAAGACAGTGATGTCCCCAAAGGTGATTTACACCTTGTTCCTGACATTGAAAAGACTAGCACCAGCTGAGTTGACAAGGCTGCTTGCTCAGACGTTGGCATCTTTGACAAAATCAACACAGAAAAGGACAATAGTACTGTTTTCTGGCTTCTCAGCACCCTGTGTCTTTTCATGTAGGACCCACCAGATCCTCTGGCCCACTGCAGGGGAACATTTCCCCAGCTCTGAATTACCCAGGTGTTACTATTCCTGTAGTTCCTTCTGATGTCACCATAGATAGATGAGTTTCTGCGTGGCACTCAAAGGAAGCAAGTAGAGCCCAGTGTAATTAATGTAAACTGGCTCCAGAACAGACCACAGCATCCGCAGACNGCAGACAGTATTGGATGGTGCATTTTTTAAATATGTTTGATTTATTAATGATGAGCCTTAAACGGTACCTGATGGTTAATTGAATTTGTTCTGACTATTCAGTGATGTGGGTTCCCCCTTTGTATTCTGTGTGCTGCACACTCAGCTCTTAGCCAGGAAAGGTTACTGTCTGCTTATTAGGTGTTGGGGCTAAAATGCTCCATCAGCAGATCAGGCTCTATTAAGTTGAAATAACACACACTTCTCAAAGGAAAGGGATTTGTGCTGGTATAGGAAGTTCACTGCAATTCTTGTTTTTTAACTGCTATCCTTCTGCACGGAGGATGCTTACAGCACCCTAAAACCTTCATGTTGCTTCTCTGAGATCTTAAAGGATCCTGTGGAGACTCAGAGCTCAGAAAAACACACAAACTTTGGTGTGCCGCAGTAGGAGAGCAGAATAGATGAGGATGTCATCAATATCACATCCAGTCAGTAGCAGGAGCCTTGTTAGGTGAGGATACCATGATGGTCTTGGATGCAGACATCAGCTGAGCATCTAAGGAGCCGTTCTCTGAACCCTGGCTCCCAGTACAGCAGTGTTACACCCAGCTGTGCACAGCAGAGCCCCGGTCTGCCAGGCCCAGCAAGTGATGCAGCTAAAGCACCACCTGCAGGGCCAAGCTCTTAATGTGGCAGTTAGGGAGATGTACCACACAAAATGGTGGAGAAGAGGGAAGATAGAAGCAGCGGCAACAAACTAAGCACAATTTTTGCCCAGTTAGCAACAGTCAGGCTTCATCATGTCCATCAGTTTTCATTTAGAGGTCTGGGGAGGAGCAATTCCCAAAAGCAGGGAGCAGCACAAAGGAATCCATTGAGGTTTCTTCTGTGGTTCTTCATGGAGGGAGGGCTGATTGAAGCAGGTTGTGGAGCAATATGGGCCTATGCTGGGCACATGCAAAAGAGGCTGTTCCCTGAGTTAGCAGTCTGGTAGGAGCAACTCTACTGTAGCTTCAGCTATTTTCAGCATGTCAACTTGGGGTCAGAGATACCACCAACCTCTTACACCAATCAACACCACTCTGTGGAGAAGTTTTAGGAACATGAATTAAGCTGCAGCAGAGATGGTGGGACTAGTTGTGCAAAAAGGCTTCTGGATTTTGCAAGTCCTACCTGGGACTAAGAGGGAGCTTTGCCTGTTCCCTGACAGTCGCTTCACCCCTAGTATTAACGAGGCAGTGGCCCCTCCATGAAAGACCACAGCCTGTACCAGTCACAACCTTTCTACTCTGCTGTGTGCTTCTGGCACCTCTTCTCTTTTTCTTTCAAACCTCAAGCTTTTGGCACAGCTCTTTTCTTGTTCCACTTGGCAGACATTCTCTATAAAGCAGGTCTCACTGGAGGAAAATAAAGCCGTTTCTATAGATGCCACATATTTACCAATATAAGATTTTATCTAAGAAGTTGTAAAGTCACAGCAGTAATTGGACAGTCTGATACCATTTCTCCAGTTGTTAAACACAACTATCATTGAAAAAGCTTTAATTAGTGCCTGAATCATGGCTGAATAGTTTGTGCTGAGGATACGCATTTATTGCGTCGTTCATGGAAATGAGACATCACAGTCTGGTACTGTGCAAAATAGCTGTAGTCCCCTTTTTGAAACTTCTTCCAGAAGGAAAACTGGGAATTGTTTATCAGGTTTTAAAACATTTGAGCATTCCCCAACCCCTCTTCTGAATTAACCTATAGAAAAAGCATGCCCCATAGACAGCATTTGCATCCTTTCTCCAGGTCCAGTTACAAGGGGAGAGGAGAGGTAACAAGTACATTCGTGGCAGATAGATCCAAGTCTTCATGTATTTGCTCAAAGAATGATCTCCAGCTTCTCCTGTGTAACCATTGAGATCTGTTCATCTCTGCCTCCGTCCTTAGTGCAGTATGAGTAGT
Organism: Ibidorhyncha struthersii; assembly: GCA_013398815.1. Taxonomy (NCBI): domain Eukaryota; kingdom Metazoa; phylum Chordata; class Aves; order Charadriiformes; family Charadriidae; genus Ibidorhyncha; species Ibidorhyncha struthersii. Next base: position 37,479 of record VZSZ01010889.1, on the reverse strand, counting down.
AGAATCCTGTTCTCTCTGCTCCACTTTGCAAACTGCTCCTCTCCTAGGCTTCCTCCTATTTTCCATATCAGTGAAATAATACGTCTTCACTTTTTAAGACTGCATAGCTGAGCCATTGCCTCTCACTGACTCCTGCCTTCCTCTTCATGTCCCTTTAACCTGTGAACCCTGACCAAATATTTTTCTTTCTTTTCCTTTTCTTAACTTTGTGCCTTCTTTTTGCCTCTAGCTGCTTACCTTGAGAAGAGCTTGAATTGATTCGGTTTAAGCCTTTGTGAATGGGGAACTGTTTCAACTCTCTGTCTTGTAAAGTACCACTGTTTATAGCACAATAAAATAAATCCTCTACAGGGTTTTAAGGCAATTCTACTGTAAACCCAAAACCATCAGGTTTGCTATAACTTTGATTTTTTCTAACTTCTGCTCTAAATGCAAGACAATTCACACTTTTTCCAAACAACCTACATACACTCTTTTTTGTTCACTTCTATAAAACTGGTACAATCAAGTCAGCAGGTGTTGAAGTCTTCTGGAGGAATGATGCAGTTATTCTGTCTAGCTTAGTAGTAGTCTGAAGCTCATGATCTTAAAAGTGCTTTCTGCCATGAGTAAATGGTGAGCTGGCTATGAGAAGAAAGTTTAATCACACTGGGTGTTTCAGAGCTGCAGACTGCTGGCAGCCCTTTCGCTGCAACAGAGCTTCCAAGTAACACCAGCCGTTCTATGCCAGCAAACAGCCCCTCTCTTGTCTCCCGTCACTACCTGGTCCAAAAGCAAGAGCAGATTTTCAAAAAAGAAGGATTTGCTCTGATTTATTTTAAATACTGGTTGTAGGACTAGGAACTTGAGAGAAGAGATGAATGGTACAAGTGAGAAAATTGTATTTTGCGTAAGTTCATCTGAGAAACCATGTTTGACATATTAAATCACACTGTGCTAAAAATATGTCTAGAACAAGGCTAGCGTATTTAAAATTTAAAGTGATGCTGTCAGGCATGGGTAGTTTGTGTCCAGAATGCAGGCTGCTTTTAAAATTAAGATTTTCAGGTTTTGCTTACAATTTTTAAAGAAAAAACAAGTATCTTTGACTTAAACTCCCTAGTAAACCCTAGTACTATTTTTTTTTGTAAGTTCACTAAAAGAATATGTAATTGGTTGTTCCAAAACTGTTCACAAATTCATGTCTAATTTATAAAGTGGTTTTGGCTATAAAAAGTTTGGGAGGCTGAAGTCACAAAACAGCTGTGCCTTTTTTAGCTACAGACTTTAAGCCAGAATGCAGAGGACTCATGCTGAATTCCTTTTTCTGCCTGAATGTCTTAACTACCAGGCTGAAATGTGGTTTTACGCAGCCTCTGATCTGTGGGGCAGGGGGTGAAGCAAAATGTGAAAGCAAAACTTTGACATAGTTATTTCTATGTAGGCAGATGTTATGATTTTAGTTCCTCCCAGCTCACAGAGCTGACTCACTTCTGCCTGTGTGCAGAAGAGCTACGGATACATGACAGTCCTTTATTTTGGCTCTGCGTCCTTTGGACAGTCCTTTGGGTTTTGCTATTCTTCATTGAATGGGGATGATCAGTAACACAAGGAGGTCATCTTAGCTCCTTCTTTGCCAATGGTCTTCATTCTATCTTCAGTTAAACATTCATGGGTACCAGGGAGTTTCAAACTCCCTATAAAGTAGTGTCTTCCCCACATTAGAAAAGGCTATGGCTGTTTTGGGTCTCATTGACTAGGTGAATTGAAGCATCTCCTGGAGGGTCTACAAGACATTCATCTGACCTAGAACCAGACTGTAATCTCGTCTGCTTCAAGGAAGGGCAGAGAGAGAAAGAGGAAAAGGCAGGGAAAAGGGGGAAAAGACAGTGCCAGCTCTCTACATTTACCTGACCATCAGATGGGAGATGACCACGATAATCTGGAGAACTGTAGGAAGAGTGGAAAAGCTTCATGTGAAACTTCCTCTGTGCCAGTGAGGAATGATATCAACATGCCTGAGTTGGCAGCAGATTGCTTGTAGCATCTAGTGGGTACTTCATTCTCAACCTGTTTCTTTCTCACCCTAGTCACCTTAAGGAAATCCTTTTTTACGGTGAGGACAGTCAAGCACTAGAAAACATTTTCCAGGGAGTTAGTGTCATCCTTGAAGGTTTTGAAAACCTGACTGAATAAAGCCCTGAACAGCCCCATCTGATCCCATAGCTGATCCTGCTTTGAGCAGGACATTGGGCTAGAAAGCTTCTGAGATTCCTTCCAACTTGAAGTGTCCTGTGGTCCTATTCCTAGTTAGGACTGCAGTTATTTTTTTAGATGTCGTGTACTTTCTACTTGCTACTAAAAAAGCCTATCCAAGTCCTAGCTAGTTATTCTCTTGGGTTCTCAAATCAAACAGGGTAGGATTTCCAGAGGTAGACTTAGGTAACTTGCATGCACTGGCACAAAGCAGTCCTCTTCCATAGCTCTGGTACATTCACTGGTAAACAAGAGAAACTCAATTGCTACTTGATTTTCACTCCATTACAAATGTTCTTCTTTTTAAATTTTAATTATTGCTTTCTGTGCTTTCTCTTTAATTCACCAAACCTCCTCGATTGTATAGTGATTGAATTTAAGAACATATTAAAACTAAATTTCTCCTTTGCTTTTATCTCTTACTGACTCCAGTGTACCGACGGAGAAATTCATGCTTTTATAGATGTGTTTCCTGACTTGCATTTTATCCATGGTTCTCAATGCTGAGTGATCTTTTAATACCAGCAAGCAGCTGATTTCTTGTACCCCGTATGTCCTAGCAATATAAGGTCATTCACAGAGTGTAGCAATGGAATATTACAAAGCAGAACCAAATTCAAGATGTTTGTGCACGCGTTCATGTGAGCGGCAGCACAGGTGACAATCAAGCAGCTGCTAAGACAGCTGTACAACACCTCCATTTCGTTGACCAATTTGACCTCTACTTGGCACTGGTGATGTCTCAGCCAGCCATTGGAAATGGTACTTAAATCTTAGATTGGCAGAGGGATTGTTTCTGCTGTAATTTGCATTTTTACAGGGACTTTGCAGGAAGAGATCGTGACCTAGAGGCTGGCTGTCACACACAGATCCTACCTGCTGCATGCCACCAATAAGAAGAATAGAAGGGAAAAAAAATGAATGAATCCTCCCATCCCATGTTTATTCCCATTTGCATGCCATGCATTTTTTCTGTAGGATGGGGGAATGAATTTTAAGCAGAGAAAGTTAAAATCCACCCTGGAGAATGAGGTCTACTATTTTGATAACCTGAAAAATACTGTTTTGGTCGTCTTATGAGGATTTTAGGGCAGGAGTGGAGGCAGTGGGCGGATGTTCAAGACTGTTAAAGGTGTGGAGGTTGCCTTGCAAAAACATGAATGCTGGTCTGGAGCAAACTGATGTGTTGCCTGTAGCCCAGAAGAAATAAATTCTCTTTCATGGTTGTGGAGTTTGTAACAAAGATGCTTATGAAAAGCTGATTGTTACATCTCACATGGTTACAGAACAATACTAAAATTTTTCAAAGGCAGGATACAACGAAAAAGCAACTTACCAGACCTCATAGACCAGCTCTGTAATCCAGGGGCAGAATCACAGAATTGTGGAAAATTAAGCAGAGAATATTTGAGGTTCTAAAAATGAAGATTCATGAGTACATTTCTTCTGGTCCTTCACCTCAACAAATTATTTCCTCTGGCTTCCTGAGTACTCATGTAGTTAGTGCTCAAGAGGGCCCTTAGCGGTGGTTGACAAACAGAGCTGTTGAAAGGCTGAGTACTCTGAGATGTGGTCTGTGAAGGAAATGGGGTTGGGTCAGGTGGAAGGAAAGGGTAAGTACTGGCATGTCATGATTTGTAAAATGGACACCACTGTAAAACCTGGGGTTTGGGGCAGCCCTTCAAAACCTCTGGGGTTTGCTACGTACGGATGCCTGTGCCAGTCCAGCAGTGTTGAAGTCACCCAAGTGACTTCAAGTAGTGGCCTTGGTCCCCAGAGATTTCCAGAGGGAGAGTGCCCCATGGGCACCATCTGCCCAGGCACTGGTTTTCACTTTGTTCCTTCACTTGGAGGCTTTTGGCTTCACTTGGAGACTGTCAGATGTACCTGGCAGGTACAAGGGTGATGCTTTGCCACGTCCCCAGAACCTTGCACTGTCATTGTTAGATGTTGGTTGACCTTTGTGAGGTCTGTTGCAGACAACCAGATTGTGGATCCAGCAGCGAATCCTAAGTATGTTTTTTCACAAGGTCAACCAAAGTAAGCAGAACGCATTTAACAATGCAAGTAAAGTAAGAAAATCATACAGTCGCTGTCCCAGCCACCGAGGCCTTTCCAGGGAGCAAAGTGTGGTAGGTTTAACCCCCAAATTCATCTCTGTGTTACTGGAATTTGCTGTTGCAGAATGCTCTTACCAGCACAGAAGCAGCAGAGGACTTTGTTGGGGTTCTCATTTATTCCAATTCACTGCTTTTAAGCATCAAATTGACGCAGTTTACAGCCAAAAAGACTTTCTGCCTCTGGTTTCCAATACCATCCTCTCCAGAGGAATGTGGAAGAGCAATGGCTCTCTGTGCCTTTCCCACCAAACACTGCTGCAGAGGTGATGCCGGCAGAACTGCTCTGACAGCTTTGTCACAGCGTGGTCAGGAGAGGAGATGCAGCTTGCTTTCCCTTATATTTTACTGGTCCCTGGAGACCTTGTGTGAAGAAACCTTGTTTCTGTCATTAGGCTGAGCCAGTGTGACTTAAGACACCTGGCGAACAGATGCAGGGGACAGAAAAATGCCAGCTTGAGTTGTTTTTCTGTCTCTCCTCATTTTTTATCCCTGTAAGCTCCAAGTCAGGACACATCCCCTCAATCAGATAACTTTGCTGGGTGATCAGAAAATTATGATTCTTCTCGTTTCCCCAGTATACGCACTGCCCAAGGAGAGACTTTGTTGAAGACAGGTCAGCAGATCCCAGTGCCCCCAAATTTTGGCTTAAGTGCCATCCCTGGAAAGGACAAGGCTGTCAGTCCCTGGGCTTCCTCTGCATCTCGACTGGTGCTGACGTGGAAAGAAGTTAAGGGGGTTTTATTCCCTGAAGCTTGGCGTTTCCCTTCCATTCACCTCACAAGTGCAGCTGCTAGCAGACACAAAGGCCTGTTGAAAGCAAAGGGTATTTTCTGCCACCCTTTCACTCTGCTCACAGCTTTTCCCAGTCCTTTTTGAGCACTGAGTGTGCCAGCATTAGTGGGGTGGAGGGACTGTCAGGAAATCTGAGTGTTAAAGCTATTTCTGTTTGGATCTTGGCAAAAAACAGGCTCTTTCCAGCATATTGTGTGTGACAAAGAGATTCCAGGTTGGAGAGTTATTGAATGTGTGTGTGTGTACACACACAGAGGCTCCTTCATCCTCCCTGCACTTGCTTGAACTTCTCGCCTTAGGGGAACTGGTAACTTATTCCTGCTCCCCATCTCCTGCAGACCCCCAGCCTGTGCATTCAGAGAGAGTTTCTGATGTTGCTTCACTCTGAAGTTGTCTGCAGGACTTATCCTGTCATCCTGATTTTCTGTCCCTGGGGTAATTTGAGATGCAGTATGACTTAAAGTTGCTGAGGCTTGTACAGAGATAAATAATGAGGGAAAAATCGTGGCAGTTGATACTACTAGCCCTGCATGCAGTTGGTTGGAAATGGAAATCTGTGTTCTTGATTCAAAACAGATTATGAACAGGAAAATCAGTTTCTTTACGAAAATGCATAGCATAAAGAAAAACGAAGCAAGCTTGTAACTCTGCAAAAGCTCTCTGAAATCCCACCATGCCTTAAGATAACAACCCCCAGCTCTTCATGTCTTGCTCTAAATTGGAGTCTGTAGGGTTTTGTTCTTTGCACATCTTGCGCCTGCTCCATCAGATGTGCTGTACCCAGCCAGCATCTCCCTGCTGCCATCTCCTCTTCCTTTCACTTCACCTCTGCCTGTCCACCCGGCAGCACCACCTTGCTAAAGGGTAGGCAGGTCATTTCTTATAAAGTCCTTTAAAAGGGACTGGAATTAGCACAGGCTCTGGCAAAATTTTTGTCGGGGAAAAAAAAGCTGACTGTCCTCACTCCACTTTTTCATCATTAAATTTAACCCACTTTTGCTGTGCTTAAGTGTCTGTGTTGTTAAAGCCTGTTGTAAATCTTATTTATTGAAGGATAATTCAAACTGAAGTTGGAACCAAGAGGTACTCTACATCACTGAAACACCTAACATTTTAGCTGCCTGTACTCCTTATGCACAGTCTGTTTTATGTCTGAATTTCCTCAGGCAAGGAACTACATGTCTTCTATACACACTCACTAGTCCCTTAGCGCTACTGCAGTAAAGCCTTGCTTGCTGAGACCCTCAGGCTGTTTCTCTCCTCTTTTCTTCTACTCTTACAACTCTTCTGTTCCTTTCATCTCACCTCCAGCTCTGGTCGGGCAGCCAAACAGGTAACTATACAACAATAAGCCTTGTGTTTGTATGCAGTTGGTGATTTTAGCTCACAAATATGTACGCGCCAAGTGAAGCTGAACACGTGCGCTCTGTGGCCCAACACAAACCTGATGCAGGCATGCAAGGGGCACAGAAATTATGATAATTCTTGTACTACTTTTGCTTCACTCCTCCCTTTTCTCTTAGAAATGCTGTAAAAAATCCTTAGCTAACGGTCTTTTGCTAAGCAAATCCAAGCTGAGATTTTTCCTCCCTTCAGCGCATACAGCTGGCTATCGAGGATGGAGGTAAAAATGTTGGTCTGCCAGAATTTCTGCCTCACTGGGTCCTTAAGGAGAGCAGGTCAGATAGCAGGGACTCAGAAGCTGCAACGTTGCCAGCAATCTCATTTAGCGCTACGGTGTTGAGAGCAGGCAGCTGGGAGGCAGTCGGAAACCTCCTCTGCCTGCTGTTTGGGGGAGGTGGGCTTGTTTGCCAATCAATGGGATCTCATCAGGCCTTTAGCTGTGGCAAGACAGAATAGCACAGGTCTTTGCAACATTAGTAATGTGCGGAGTGAGACACGGGGTCTGACATTCAGAGTCTAGGGTATACCCACCTCCCCTTCACCTAGACTCCCTTTTACAGTCCCACCAAAAGCAGTGTTAAACTTGCTCAGGCCAGCAGTGCTTTTGTACCCATCCTTTCTCCTTTGGGCTGGCTGTGGCCCAGCAGTGGGCGGCGCTGGGCTGGCAGTGCCATAACCACAGCCCTGAATGGGCACACCAGTGCCTGACAGCTTATCTTAGCAAACCACTTCTGGCCATCACTGCCCCACGCACTGTCCTGACAAAGGGTAACAAACGTGTGAAATACATCAGCATTAAAATACTAAACCATGTTCATTGACATCAGAGTTCTATATTAAGAACTGTCATCATCGTTACCTGTACATTACTGCTGTCTTCAGCGTGAGTCAGTCTTCCCCTGAGTCCCTTTGAGCTCTCCCTGCCACAGGAACTGCTGCTCCTTTGACAGAGGCTTCAGCTCAGCAGTGCAAATGTTTGATTTCCCACTGCAGGGCTCTGCAGTTTGGGACAACAGCTCTCATCCCCCAGCCCTGCTTCCCCTCCTGCAGCACTCAAAGCGGCTGCATCCAGCAACCTTGTCTTTCATCTTGTCTTTCAAGCCCCTTTCTCAGGGGTTTCACAGAATGGTCAGGATTGGAAGAGACCTCTGGAGATCACCCAGTCCAACCCCCCTGCCAGAGCAGGATCACCTACAGCAGGTTGCACAGGACGGTGTCCAGCCAAGTTTGGAATATCTCCAGAGTGGGAGACTCCACCACCTCTCTGGGCAGCCTGTGCCACTGCTCTGCCACCCTCAAAGGAAAGAAGTCCCTCCTCATGATTAGATGGAACTTCCTACGTTCGCGTTTGTGCCCGTTACCTCTTGTTCTACGATTGGGCACCACTGAAAAGAGACTGTTCCCATCTACCTGGCATCCTCCCTCTAGGTATTTGTAAGTATTGATAAGATCCCCCCTCAGTCTTCTTTTCTCTAGACTGAAAAGACCCCTCAGCCTTTCCTTGTAAGAAAGATCTTCCAATTCCCTGATCATCTTTGTAGCCCTTTGCCGGACCCTCTCCAGCAGTTCCCTGGCCTTCTTGAATGGGGGAGCCCAGAACTGGACACAAGTTCAGCAGGAACATAAGTTTTCTCTGGCCAGTCCTGTTTCCCTCTCCCATTTTGAGGCATCGCTGTGTTTTGCCACCGGTCACTTTGAGAGTTGGAGGGAAAAGGCAGCTGCCAAACCCTCAGCCCTGCACCTGGAAGGAGGAGGACAATAAGGAACATAAAATAGCTGGCAACGGCATCCTACCACCCCCTCCGCCATCCTCTACTGGCTAACACTGATAGATAGCAGCCCTGCCTGAGAAAGGAGACAGGGGATCCCTTGAGGACAGGAAAAGGTTCAATCATTTATGATAGTTTGGAACTAATCCCTGAGCCCAGTTCTGATATCTCTACCAAAGCAGGGTCTGACCTGGAGGAGGAAGGTGTTAGCATCCTGCCCCTCATGCCGAGGCACACTACAAGGAAGAGATCGCAGCACCCAGTGAGTCCCATCCCTCACAGCATGAGGCAAAGGGTGAAGCCAGAGATGAAGCCGTGAGGTTTCTCTAAACTCTTTGCAATGAGAAAGAGGAAAGGAGTTCCCGCTCCTCCCTGGGGTGTGCCACCCGTCTGAATCCAGATGAGAGCAGCGTGGATATCAAAATGACAGGCTAGGCTCTTTCAGACTGTACTTATGAGGTCTGTGGCTGCCCTAGATAAACCCCGCCTGCCTGTCTCTGCGCTGTCTGGCGAGACTTCAGAAGAGAGGTGCGGGAGTCTTTGTGCTGCACCAGGTACAACAACTGGGCTGCAATGCCAAGCTGTCCCCAAGGGCCACCATGCCCCGGTGATCTGGCAGCAGCTCCAGGTGCCACCCAAACAGCTTTTGCAGGTACTTCTGCAGCAGGAGAGGGAAGTGTTGGGGCATGCCGCACACAAGAGCTCACACAGAGATCTGCGACCCTGCTCCAAGAGGAAATGTATAAAATTAGGGGCCGCTATCCCTCTGAAATAGATTCATGCCAGCCTAATTAATGAAAGCTTAATCAGCAGATTGGTTAATCATAAACTTATTAAATAACTAATTGAGCTCTAAGGCTGTTTGTCAAATTTCCAGACAATGACAATCTCGCTAAGGGAGAGATCAGGGCAGTAATCCTGTTAAGGGAGCCGGTTTGTGGCTCTCTGGCGGAGCCACTGCAAATCCAAGTACCTGGGACTGGGCCTGATAAATTGAATAGCAGGAAGAGGCACCCTGGGCTGTACATATCCTGTTCTCCCATGGAGATTCACAGTAAACAGGCAATTCATCTAGTGAAACAATGCCTGAAAATCCTCTTCTGGGGAGCAGAGTATTTGGAGGGTGTCATGCTAAGTTAGTAACACTTTGTTTCCCTTTTCCAGGCAAGAAAACAGTAGGTATCATACTGCAGAGCAGAAATTTCTCAAAGCACGGTGGGGTGAGGAGTATCCATCCATTCAGCCTGTTAACCAGCCTGGTTGCCTTTCTTCATCTGCTTTCATTTTATTTGACAGAAAATACAGAATTTTGTTTGAAATGCATGGGGTTGTAGAAACCCAATGCGGCAGATGACAAAACAGAATGGATCAAATATATTTGACATTTTGCTGCTAAATCAAAGCCAGAAACACAGCTGGGACTGTCAACTGCAGTCCAGTCCTGGGAACAAGGAAAGTCCAAGGGTCCTTTCCAAGCAGGATACTGGAGTCAGCAAGCTGCGAGTCCCTTCCAACCTCACCTGCTGCCTGTGGCATTATCACTTCTGTAACTATTTGTTTTGGCTACTAGATGGGAACTCAAACAAGTCATTCCAAGCAGTGGTATCTGCCAGCCAGTGAAAGCTTTCCCAGTGACAACATATTAAAAATAAATTAAATCTGTAGTTTATATAGGCTGTAAAACGCGTGCTGTCTGCCATAGACCAATCATTTAGTGTGTATTTTAGACTCATGAAAGCATGGACATTTAACTAAGTGTGTATGCAGTTCAAGCCTACTTATGACAGACTATTATACAAATATGCACTATATGATGATATCCCATGTAACAGAAGGCTGTGAGTATTCAGCTAAGCAAGTTTGTACTGTTGCTTTCCTAAATATACATCACACTTACTACATGCATCAGTGACCTTAGATGCTTCCTCACAGAACGTCAGGACCCATAACAAATGTGGTGTGGGCACTGATATCAGCTCTGTTTATCTGGCAGATTATGCCTTTAGCATAAGTGATGCTTTAAATGAATAGAGCTATTTAAATGAAGAGAGTTAAATTGCACTTAATAGACTCCTTTTTTTGTCTTTTTTTTTGTCTGCTGCACCATACAGCAGGGTCAAGCAAATGGCTTTGACTTAAATCTGTGTTCAGTTGAGTAGAAATGATGAGGGAGCATTTGCAGAAGTTCTTTCCCAGTGAAGTAACTTAACTCTTTCTGTCCCTTTAAAATATGTTATGGGAAACAGTAGCTCACTTTTATGGATTATATTTTGTAGATTTCAGTTTATAAACTGGAACTTTTTAGTTAGGCTTGTCAGGATGCAAACACTCCCCAGATATCTAACTTTGTTATTCTGGCTGGCAGGAAAAATATTCTTCGAAAAGTACATGAAAATACCAAATAAATGAAGGTAAATGTGAAAAAAATGACAAAAACTCGCCACATTTAAATAAAACTGATACTGTTCATGTATTCCAGTTTTGGCAGTGATAAGTGAAATCTATATATGCAGTTTTTTACAGCCATTAGGAATAAAAGTCTCAATCCTTAAAAATTAATTGAAAAAGCAGAGGCTGAATCACAACAAAATGCCTTTGTGAGCTGGGAGCTGCGACAATAGATGCCTTTGAAATCAGTACAGAAAGATGTTTAAAGATGAAGAGAGATGAATTACTGCCTGCTTCTACATAGTCACAACCTGTCTAAATAAAATGGCTGCAGAGACAGCTCAGGCAGAGGACTGGGAGCCAGGAATCCCTATTCTCTGCTCCCCTGCTGCCACAGATGCTTTATGTGGCTTTAAAGTAACCCAGTTAAATAGTCACTTCTGGCAGTAAAATACAACTTACTGTTTTACAAAGGTGATGTGTGATTATGTCATGCCATTAAGTGGTAAAATGCTCTGTGTCCAAAATAGCATTTTTTCCCCTACAGTGTACAGCAATAAGGTTTTCTTTGCTAGATGTCTAACTGCAGTGGATGCTCTGCTCTCCTACGTGTCAAAGGCCAGTAGTGGGTATAAACGGAGAAGTCATTCCTTCCTATAATCACATGAGAGTCAGACAAATGAGCTTTGGGGCTGGGATGGTGTGGCTTGGGGATGGGAACATGCTGCTAGAACATAAAGCCACTTTTAGAGATGGTTGTGGTGTCAGTAGATGATAGCTTTGTTCTGGACTGGAGCACTCATTTACCTGTCCTCCTCTGTGCTAAGGAGTAGTGTGGCACTTTGGTTTGGTGTGTGGAAATGCAGCTACTCATATTTAAAACCTGGTCCAAGAATGACCTTGGAAGACAGATTTATTCACCTGCTCTTGCTAACCAGTTCTCACAGTTAGGCGTAGTTCCCTGTCTTGCCCAAGTTGGTATTTGTATGACTTAGCTATCTGACCGTTGCTTATCTGAACTGTCTTTTCTGAAGCTGAAACAATCCTGGTTCAGATGTCTTGAGTAACCAATGCTGACGCCCAGCACATATCAGGTTGAAACCATATTCCCTGTATTCAGAGCAGGGGGTGGGCCGCAGACAGATCCTTTTTGTTTCTGCTACCCCTGTTTAGTAAAAATCGCTTTTCTTTTGCCTTTCTTTGCAATGCAGGGAGGCACATCCATCAGCTGTGCTAATGCCAGCCGTGTGGTCACACACTCTCCAAATCTCCCCAGGGAGCACCGCCCTCACCGGGATCAGCGTGCCACTGGCACACAGTTTTCTTATACCTCCCTTTCTATACAGTCTTGCAAGCAAAGCCCCTATTGATGTACGTACCCTGAAATCTCTCCAAGAAGTGACACAGTCCTCGCTGACAAATACTCTCTGTCTGAGGTGGAAGGTAGTGAAGGTTTCAGTGTTAACTAGATGCATTCTAATGTCCCCGAACTAAATGATGCAAGTGAGCTGAAATCAGGACTTGGACTTGGAGTGGAAGTTATAGTCAGCACTTTGTTCTTTCTCCCTGTGTTCGCTCACGACTCTGTTCATCATTCAGTGGGATCTGAAAAGACACATTAATTTTATTTACTGTGTAATTTAAATTCTCAGCTTGCTTGCGAAGGTAGAATTCATCAGGGAATTGCTGCAGTCCTCAGCCTCTGAAGCAGTTTGGCTGACTGCGGGGGACAGAGAGGGAAATAATACATCCCAAAATCTCATCTCATAGACCTTCAAGATGAAAAAATTAGAACTCTGACACGGTGGATTCATTTCTCTTTGTCTTCCCACTGCAGCAGATGGACCCACAATGCACCCCATAGCAGGAAGCTCCATCTCCCCCTGGTCAGGCAGGTTCACAAGCAATTGAGTTAGCGAGCTTCAGCCAGCAGCTCTCAGCAAAGAGACAGGAGCAGTCAGCATCTGCCTGCTTCCAGCCCACACTGCAGAGGAACCGAATCAGCCTCGTCTGCCACTAAATGGCGTTTGTGCCAATCAGACTGCCTCAATTGAGGACAGTGCGTGTAGTCAAGCGCGATGGCAGTGAGAGGCGATGGCATCCTGAACACCACTCTCCACCCACCACTGTCTGACCATAGCGAGAGTCACTCACTGTCTTGGGATAAATGGGGACTGCAGATCTGGGGAGGTCTGACCCTCCAGATAGCTCTTCAGCATCGTACAGGGTGATGTTCACAGGACGCCTTGGTTGTCTGCTTTGCCTGATATCGTAAAAGGAGCACTTCCACAGGAGACTGGAGCATATTGCTACTTTTGCCATTTCTGGTTTGGGGCAGAGTGTAGGCAAAACCAATGCCCCCCTATATAGCAAAATGTACCAAAGAAGCCGTTCAGCGTTTCGTTTTTTTAGAAACAGCAAAAAGTTATTAAAACTGGTTAGGATTTCGTTTAAAACCTGAAACCAGAGGAGTAATAGTAAGGATTTATTCAAGTCTGACTTTTAACATGAACATGTTCATGTTAAGGCCATTCTGCTTCATGTGCTCCGTTACTATTTTCTCTCATCATAAAGCAGCTAGGCACATCCAGCCAGCTGAACAGGTAACCATTTTAAATTGCGCTAAGTAATACAGCAGTGCTTGAAATCATTTGTTAGGGCTGTAGCTCTTCCCAGTGGTAATGGGAGAATTCAGCCCCTCTCAAGCTAGACACGGCTTTCTCTAACGGACATTCCCTGTGGGAGTGTGCTTCATTTGTCAGCATGCAGGGATTTGCCCGTTTTCTGACACATCCTAAATCGGGCAGGTGAAAGCACACCAGGGCAGGGACAGTTTGCTGAGTGCTTAGCATGCTAAGGCACTATCTTATTGAGGACCTTTGCGTGCAGCTATAATACAAGACCGTTGCCAGACAGGATGTAAGGCTGGGCCAATTATGGTCCCGATTGCATCTGCAACATGCACTTTCCTTGCTCTTTTACGCTTAGGTATTATTCTGGCCTGACTGAAAGCTCTATGGGCTTCTTTGGCTGTTGTCTTGTCACCAGTAGAGCTTACCTTCAGAGTGCTTCAAAGCAGCACTTGGAGCAGATGCTGAATGGCTCAGATAGGGTCAGCGAGCAGAACAGGCTAGTGTGAGGCTAGCACAAACATAGCAGCTTGCTCGCTGAGCCCATTTCTTTCTTTAAATGATTTTAACGTCATAAGGGGACAAAGTGTCCTGCAGATGAAGTGACAAAGGAGGGGTGAGATGTGATGTGGTGGTTGGCAGGTCCAGACAAAAGGCTGCCCCACATGCTGTTCAGAGCAGTATAGTGGTGTCAAAAGGATCCTGGACCTCCTCCTCACATACACACACAGACACAAACACACACGCATGCCACTCCGTGTGTTCCTCTTCTGACACAACTGGTGCAACCAAATTCCCCAGTGTGTCGGGCTGACAGCACAGCTGTCTGTTTCTCCAAGCTCTCTATTGAAACAGAAGCTAATGCCGCTTGGCTCCACTCAAGCGTGGAGCCAGGTAGATTACCCGACGCAGCAACCCTGCTAATGATCAGACAGCACCTTCAGACTCCTAATTGAGCATACTGCTTAATGTCAAAGGCACATGCAGGCTGCTTCATGCCCTCCCAACCTCTCCTGCTCTGTCCTGCTCCTTCAAGGAAGTGTCCGTCTGGAAAATTAGCAAAAGGCGAGCAGGAACCTCGATTTGGGTAAAGTTGTCTCTCTCCTAGTTGTACCAGCCCTGCTGGTATTGCTAATGATTGCCTGTTGGCTCTGCAAGCCATAACACCTGTACTCACAGTATGCTCAGTCACCTGTAACCGCCTCATGGGAAAGGCAGAGAACAAACCTCAAGTGTGAGTATTTCACTAGGTACAATGGCAAAAAGTAGAATGGCCATGTGAAGTGAAAGCTAAACAATTTATTTCAAATACTTGCACGTGCCATGTAAAGAGCATCGTTGGAGCTCTGCTATTATACTGCTATTTTACTGCCAGCCGTTAGTGATTTCTCTGAAGTAGCTGGAGGGCAGCCTTGTTTCCTTCTGGCTTCCCCATCTCCAAGTCTCTGTCCTTCACCTTGTATCTCTGCTGTGTTAGCTTTTCATTGGTCATCCAACAGCAAACTCACCAGACACGAAATAAGCAGTGGCTGGAAATCACAGTCTTCCATTCTTTCATTTGTTCTTGTACGTCCCATTTCCTCTGTACTTGGCAGGCCTGTTAACCCTTCCTCATTCTTGCAGTGCCTCAGAGTCGCCCAGAAGCAGGCAGTTTTGTAGGGTCAGCATTGATTTTCCATTAAGCTGTGTTGCCTTCCTGGAAGTTCATTGCACGTACTGGAAGCACTACAAGCAGTCCTGGATGTGGAGAGCCGTTTTCATAGCCAGTGCCAGAAACTGCCAGATGCTGAGGACAAGCTATGCCTGTCCTCTCTGGTGAGACCAGGCACCCAGTGTCTCAAGCTAAGCAGTGGCCTTGAGGTTGAGGGAGGGGAGGCATGTGGGAACACAGGTTTTGTCTAAGTCCAGTGCGGAATACTTGACTACCATATCGCAAGTATGGTAGACTCAGAAGGAAAGAGCATCTTAGTTTTTCATTCCCTGAGAATTGCCCAGGTGCATAGTTCCCAGGTTTCACACAAAGGTTAGCACAGTTGGGTCAGTGGAAGGTTGTGATCTCAGGATTCATGCTCAGTGGGTGTAGTATCAGCCAATATGGGGCAGACTTTAAAGAAAAATGCTATTTACTTTATCAAGGCTAGACTGTGGTTCCTTCTCTCACCTTCTCTTTACAGTGCTGGTTTATGTGTTTGATTGCAACTTCTATGAAAACAACTTTAATTTGTGAAATTGCAGGTTTTTGTTGAACTGTTGGACCCTGAAAGTCCCACCTTCAGAAGTGCCTGAATCAGTCACATTTCTAGAAGGACCTTAGGTACTCAGAGTTTGGGGCCCTGGCCTTCAAAGAAACATCTGGGGGCCAAAACCAAAAGAACCAGAAGCCTGGGAAAGAGCTCACTACCTAGAAATGGGGTTCGCAATCTCCACCTGCTATGCCAGGAGGAAGCACTGAGCAAAAAATGGGTGGTGAAAACCTCCTTCCCTCATTCCGATGGAGCTGATGGTTGGTGTGTGAGGCTGGAATTTGTAGCCCAGAATTACTTCAGGAGACTGGCACCCAAAGAGTTCCTTTGGGTAACAGTGGAAGTAGTGGTAGTTCATACCTGTAAAGCTCAGATAGTGTGTTTCCTTGCCTCGAAGCCTAACGTGACTCATCCACATCTCTACCACCTTCCAGGAGCTTGTCCTACCACACTAGGACAGGGTTGACTTGCCATTCCCGCTGCTAGCCATCGCTTTTTGGCCACCAGGGACTCAGGATTCGTAGCATCTAAGAGGGAGATGAACTGTTGATTCACGCTTAAGAAATTTGGCTGGGGACACAAGCATGGATGTTCCTGCTGCGCTTACATTGCTTTGGGAAGGTTTGCTCCGAGTCACTAAATAAGTGAAAGAAGGCATTAAAAAGGAATTCTCATATTGTTCAGACCCACAAGTTGCAGTAGCATTCAGTAATAGCATAGAAATAGTCATGGAGAGACCTACTGGAGGAAAAAGACACTTAGCGAAAGTCCAGATTCATCAGCCGTATGAGTGATCTGAGTTGGAGAAGAGCATTAGTGCTTGTACCAAGCAATCGATAGAAAGTAGAGAGCGCCGGTCCATTTAAAAGGCTCAGGCAGGCCTTAACTGCCTGGGCAGAAAGTGAAGCCTGTAACCTTGTTTCTGAGTCACGTGCCTTTTGTGAATTATACAGACTCTTAAAGCATTGGCAGCTTATCTCAGTGCTGTGTATTTGTGGTCAGCGCAGGAGCTTCTGGTGTAGATGGGTGGAAGTTGGCTTCTATTTAGGATTGTAAACATTTGCCTCCATAGAACCCCACTTTATCTTTCTGTGTCTGAATAGCAAAATTCACATGGCCTGCAGAATACCAGCCTTTTATTCTGGAGACAGAGATAACCAATGCATTTGCAAGTTCCAGTCCTGAGAAATTACTCTGATTTAAGGTTTTGACTTCGATCCTGTATTGGTCTCTTTGTTGCTCATGCCAGAGAGAGTTACTAATCCCTTCCTTTTTCTGCCAAGTTCAATGAGCATTTATTCACCTCTGCTGTCAGCAGGAGCAGGGATGGGTATAGTTTGTATGAGTATTTACTCTTCTCTGCAGGTTCCTCAGCCACGCTCATCATCACAATCTCCAGGCATCTCTGCTGCTTATTTGTCCCTCAAAAAAGGCAGCCCTGGACATGTGTCCCCTTGCTCTTACCTATATGTAAGGAACTCCTGTATGGGAGTTGGCCCACCTTGCACTTGTACACCCTGGTACATGACAAATGGGGAATAAAGTGTGCAAGAGAAAAAATACATCAGCACATTTCAGACACTGCGGGGGAAGCAGAAGCAAAACAAACTCACTATTCAGGTTCCCCAGCTAGCAGTCTGGTAAACCCCTATTATTCAGGCATGCCACAGAAATAGTTCCCAAGATTTTCTCACACTCTGGAGAATGTTTTTAACCAGGCCCTTTCCTGCTTTACTGGCCCCATGCTCAGTTTTTCCCTACAAGCCTTGTCTGGTGTTGCAGGATGAGATTGGGGCAGTTAGCTCAACTTTTGTGGCTAATTGCTAACTCAACCCAGCTGTTTTTCTACAAGAAACAAGGAAGGACTTTGAATCAGAAAACTATCAGTTTATACAAAACCCCATCATGCATCAGCTCTTGCCCCTGCTGGAGGCACTGCTGTGTTAATACAGCATGGACCTTGGATACCTGCAGAAGGCTTACGTTTGGACCTGAATTCTAGTTGTGATACTGTGGTGAGAAGTTATTAAAAGAAATAGTCTCTCCTAAAGGAGAAGCTAATTTAAATCCTCTCTTTCACTGAATACATAAAGAAAGCTTGATGTACTGTCTGTTTTAAGGTACGCTTCAGCAGCGAGTAGAACATGCTCTGAAAATTTAAGCAAACAATATGCTGTTTAGAAATACAACTGCAAAATGTTTCACTTTTTTTTTTTTTTTTAAATAAAGCAAGCAAGCTCCGGAGAATCAATGTGAGATAAAAGAGAAAGACACAGTGGGGACATCACAGGTTGCCAGGAGGAGAAGCAGGGAAGGCAGCAACACGTTCTGCTGTAGGGTGTGTTAGTCTGGTGAGTTGCCGTCTAGGGAAGCAGTAATAACTCAGACCTGGTGTCAAGCTAGGTTGGACTAACGCTAAATGGTGGTGCTGCTTTGATGGAGACATTTTTCTAGCCCCATTGGGGCCCTCAGCAACAGCCTGGGCAGGAGGAGAAAAGGTAGAAGGATAAATTCCCTTTCCTGGCACAAAGCACAGCCTTGGGGTCCATGCAGCCGCTGGGTGCAGACAGAGACAAGGTCCCTGCCCTTTCTCTGCCCCAGCTGGGTCTCATCCAGAAGCTCCATGACCATCTTAGTGTGGTGGTGTCAACAGGCTGCTATGAGTCAAGGTACATTAGTTTTAGCCCCTGGTGACCTTGGAGGAAGTGCAACACAGCTCATCTGGCCTCTGCAGTGTCCCTTCTTGGGAGGTGGAGAGCTCATGTCCTTTGCTATTAATTCTGCTATGCCTTTTGCCACTGTCATATCTGGGCTTCTGCAGCTGTATGGTGGCCAGCCAGGCTATTGCCCTAATTTTGCTTTTCCCCTTTGTAACCCATATGCAGAGAAGCAGAGGGAGCTGGCTCGGAAGGGCTCCCTGAAGAATGGCAACATGGGAAGTCCAGTTAATCAGCAGCCCAAGAAGAACAACGTGATGGCACGAACAAGGTAAAAGACTGGAAAAGCACTCAGCTGTGCTCTATGCTTCAATCCCTAATGGCCTCAGGATGGGCAAGGATGATGTTCATTGCCATTCGCCTACGGCCAAACACACCACGAGAACAGCGATGGCCCTCCACAGAGCTGGCAGGCCCAAACACTCTGTGCTATGTTGCATCCCATCCCCTGGGGAGATGTAGGGACACCTGAGCCCAGAACCAGTGGCAGTGCAGCCTGTAGGTTGCACAGGCAGCTGAGCCTGGTTAAAATCAGGGATTTAATAAAGCTTTCTTGCATGTTCCGGGTAGCCTCATGTAACACATAATCCTGCCAGTGGGAGAAGTACGATGCTGCTTCATGTAACACAAACTGGGTTAGAGCTTAGTTCTTCCTTGGCTGCTTCTATCACAGTAGTTCCCTTGCTCTTTTTTGATGATGACCCCTTCCCCACACTGATTGACTTAATGAAGGCTTGTAAGTAATCCCTCTCTGTGTGCTTTGCTGTACACCTCCTCCACACTTTGAACAGCACGGTAATACTTTGCTGGAGCAGATTTGGCACATCCCTGTATGACAGTATCAGACAGTTCTACAAATCACTGTAAACAAAGACATTCCTAGCTGAATACTCTCTTCAAGAGTATTTCTACTTTTTCCGTGCAAGCTTCGATACACCAGTGTATTACTTATTTGCATTCAGGAGGCAGGAACACCCTTGAGCCCACAGAATTGCACACCTTGCACACTACTAGAAAAGTCTCAGGTTTTAGTGGAGGACCTCACTTAAAATGACAGAAGAATCTGCTTGAATGCTGGGGGTTTACTGATGAATGGGAAAGTTGCAGGGATTACCATACATTAAGTAGAATGGGAGTTGCAGGTCAGAGTCTCTCTGTATGCAACACATTCAATAGATGAGGTCCCTTGTTCACATTAATTCTCAAAACCCAGAATAGTAGTCATAAATCATGCCAGGACGTTGTCAAGTTTTATTTGTAAGCCTCTGCAATGTTGGTGGGATACACTGCATTGCTCCCTGCTCTGTGTTTGGTTGTTGAGACTGTATAAAGGAGCCAGGCCCTTTGTGGCAGCAAGAATTTCAGCAAATGCTCTCAGCTGGGTTTTCCATGCCTGCTGTTCCTCCTTGTCTTCCAAATACAAGCTGGAAAAACTTGGTTTCTTTTGGCGATAGGCTGCATGCTAGCTTCCCGAGGAATGGTGGCAGATTTGCTGCTTGAGAGATTTAGAAACCCTGAAATTAGCAGAGGAAGATGGTAAGGGAGAGAAGATGGGACAAGTACAGATGCCTACCTGTAAAATTAGTGATTTCTGGTTGGTGAGGTTGTTGTTCCCAAGCTACCAATGGAAAGAAGAGTGATTTGAGCAGCAAAGAGCAGAGCAGTGACACCTATTGACAAAAGCTTTCAAACAGCCAGTTCAGCTTTATTCCATTTGTGGACACCTGAGCACTGTTCAGAGGATATGTGGACTCTTCCATAGCCAAGCAAAGCCTGCTGGCAGTAGGCATGCTTTTCTTAATTACTTTTCACACAGGTTTTAGAAGCACCCCTTGGGATTTGCAAAACAGGGAACTGCAGCCATTGCTTTAGTAGCAGATGTAGCCAAGCTCCATTGTTGCCATATGGCTGGAGGGTGTCTGGCACAGGGTCCCTTCATCCCCCAGCTCCCATGGCTTTCTAGGAACCAAGCTGCACCACGAGCACAGCCCTAGTAATACCTCAGAATGGTTCGGTCTGTCTTGCCACAGGCAGGGCAACCCCAGGAAAGCAGAAATGCCACAAGCTTGTTCAAGCAGCTTCTTTTCATGGTATAGTGGTTGCAGTATAATGGGAGATACTCCAGTGGGAAACATTGCAAAGTGTCCAGGTTATGGTTACTCTTTAAGTCTGAACTGTTGGCTTCCTCTGGTCTCTGCAGGAGGAGAATAAGCTATTTCCCCCTTTTTAACAGTTCTGCTGTTTTCATCAAATATGTTTCCCCTCATTCAGGCAAACCACATTGGCTCTCATAATCTCTACTCCACCTCCTCCTCCTTCCCCAAGGCTTCTGTTCTTCTGTATTGTCTGTATGAATTTCTGACATCCAACCGAGGACCAGGTTGCCTTCACCATTCAGTCTTCTTCTGGGCCAGGGGCACAGCCAGCCTTAGAGGTGAAAGGATCTAGATCTATAACACACTCAGTCTCCCTAAGAGCAGATAAAATGTGAACAAGGTTGGGGTGATGCTGGCACACTTGCATAGGCAGAGCCCACACCACCACCCGCATTACTTGGGCACAGCCAGATATTGCAGTCCAGTCTGAAAATAACCTGAATTCAGATTTATGTCATAACATATTTCATGTTAAGTGAGCAAAAACACCGAGACAAGAAGCTCATACTGGGACGGCTGCAGATGAAAGCAGCTATGACTGCTACCCAGCTTTGTTCCAAGGACAGTGGGAAGTGAAAATAAGGACAATCAGGATGCGAGGGAAAGACTTAGATCAGGACAGAAACATTATCACAGTTTTTGTCTCTTGCAGAAAAATGGAAGTTCTGTCTTATGAAGAAAAAAGACATTTCTCAAGAAAAAGACGTAGTGATTTTTTTTTTCAGTCAAGTAAATTGCACCACAAAAGGTCCTTCTCCTAGATCCCCTAATAGTGCTTTGTTTCCTCATTATATAGTAACAACCATCAGTGAGTATCTATGGAGCAGTGACTTGAAAACTGGAGAGCAAGAATGGAAGTCAGTACTGATATGGGCAAGCTACTGCTGCCAGATCACAGCTTCAGTTCCAGACATGTTTGTTTCTTGACTTCCTTCCTACATGCTTCAGGAGCAGGATGGTCCCAGTGCTATGAGAAGGGGTATTGAATTTTGCAAGTGGATCCCATTTTCTCCAGTCCCCTGGTGCAGCAGGTTGGAAATTCTGCATCAGTTTTAAAATTAGTTTCTTTAATCTTGCGTTTCAATGGACAGAGTAAGAAAATACAACTAGTAGTGAACCTATGTGTCTGCTTTGCAATAGATAACATTTGATGTATTTTACTGTCCCTGAGCCTGCCCATCTTCAGTGCCTGACAGGCCTTTGTATTTTTAAAATTGTAATGTCTTCCTGAAATTTTCTGAGCAGAAGCAGAAAAACACTTCAGGGAGTTAGAGAGCAGTTGGAGCATGGATGAGATGGATTATCATCTTTAGATTTGTATTTCCCAAAATCTTAGTGAAGCTTCGTTGTGCATCATTGTGCATTATTAAAGACCAGTTCTTCATTTGGGAGAAAACCTGAGTTAACCCACTTAAAGAGAAGTTTTTCGTCACTGTTACGGTTCCCACCTGCTGAACATAGACTCTTATTCCATTTGCTTGATTTAGTTGATCTTATTTTAAACATGAACCAAAGTCTTTGTGCAGTTTTGTGGATGAAATAACTCTGTTCTGAACTAGATACCATTGTATTAATGCATTTTACTTATCCCAGAAGCTCTGAAGCCTGTATTCCATTTCACAAACTCTCTCTCAGGCAATTAAAGGTGCAAAGTCATTGTCAGCCTTTGTAACACTTCTGATTAAATGAAAGTCATTATAAAATAATGGGTTTTAAAAAGTGCTAGGCTGACTGCTAGCTCTTATGCTGCACTCACCATCTCATATTTCTTATGTTACTAAATTTAGGACTGAGACCTCAGAAGTGTTGCCCTGGGGGTCCTGGGTAGGGACTCAGGCAGAAAGACCACATCCCTGATTTTCAGTAGTAGAATAGTAGGAGCACTGAGCCTCTGCCTTCCCCTAGCCTCCTTCTCCTATTTATTTATTGCTAGTGTCACGTATTCATTGCTAGGGAAAAAAGCAACACAAAAATGAGCAGTGTGATATCACGGGCAGGTTCACCAGAATGAAGCATGGAGTGTCCCAACTGTTTTTTCTTCCAGGGAGGAGTGTGTTCTCAAGGCATGTCCGGCGTTCATCCCTGTGAAACTGCTCTAAGCTACCCAGAGACAAAGCTCGCTTCCTCTGAATTGCACCCATTTAAACGTCTTCACTGATAAGGGAGAGCTGGCAAGGAAGTGAAATGGGGACAGCCTAAATGTCACATAGCTTTGCCCTGGACTATGTGTGGTACTGAGCTTTACTGTGTGGTTAACCGACGATGTTTAATTATTTCAGGCTTGTCGTTCCCAATAAGGGCTATTCGTCATTAGACCAGAGTCCAGATGAAAAGCCACTGGTAGCCCTGGATACGGACAGGTAGGCAAAGTGTTAATAAGACATACATTATGGTGCAAGTGAGCTTTCATGTCAGAGTGCAGCACTGAAGCTAACTCCTGCTGAAACCGCTCTTGCAGGCCACTCACACTCTTCCTTGCTGTGGCCTTCAGCACATGCCATAACTGGTCTGTGTGTATAAACAAGTAGGAAGAGATGTGACTAAAGAGCACTTTGATGAAAAGGTCTGAGGGTCACAGATGAAAGTTACTCTCCAGACTCCCTTGATGTAACTTCTCTGTGCCTCAAGGACAGCTTCATGGCACAAGAAAGATGGGGCTGACCAGGGAATACAGGTTTCTCTAACTGTTTCCTTCTTTTCTGTATCTCGTCCTTCCCTGCAGTGATGATGACTTTGATATGTCCAGATATTCCTCCTCGGGATACTCATCAGCTGAGGTGAGTTATACTCTTTCCTGCCATCCTTACCATGAATGCTAATAGTAGAGCAGCCAGAAACGGCTTAGAGTGGCCTTGTACTGCCAAAACGGGCTACACAAGGAATTTACCAGTGCTGTAGACTCTGTGAGTCTGGAAGGGGCCATGGCAGAAACTGTGTCATGTTTCTTTCTTCCCTGACAATCCAGTTGGCTCAGTCCCCACACTGCCATAGCACAGACACAGATCTGCGTGTTGGCTGTTTTCACAGCTACCTTTGGCTTCACTCAGGCTTTTCCCTGTTCTGCTCACTCCTGCAGTGTTGGCCCATGCAGTGCAAAAGCATCAACTTGTCTGTCATGCCAGCTCAGCAACCATATGCTTGCCAAGGACACAAATAAAGGATCTAAGGGNCAGTGCATGTTTACTTGGAGCAGGCAGAAATTCCAGGGAGGACGTGCAGATATGAACTCTTGTCCTTTCATAGAGAAAAGGAAGGAAGCTCAGACTTGTTAATCCCTCTACATTGTTTCTGAATATATTCCCAAGCTCTTTCCTGAATTAGTTGCTCAGCCTCTGGCGACTGCTTCTGCAGGACCTGATTTTGCATCCAGGGTGCTGAGCAGCCATTCTGCACATAAGCTGCTGGGAACTCTTTAACCTTTTATTCCTTCCTTCCAAAATACCTCTGAAACACAGAGAAATGACCGAGAACAAGGACCAGATCAAATTATCTGGGCCGTCTCTGGGCCCTGATGAAGTGTTGTTCACCCAGATCTAGCTAGACAGCACTTGAATCTGAGATTATAAAGAGCCAAAAGGCTTTACCACCTTTCAACTGCTATAGTGTGCCCCAGACTGAGAGGAGGGATTGCCCAGCTGCCAGTGGTTTATTATCATTATTATTACATTACTTTAAATGAGGGTTTGTCTTCATGGAAAGATTATTCCAGAAAAAAATAGTGTATCAGCTTGCTACTCTGGAATGTCTCACTCTAGATACTCCTGTTCTGGAAGAAACTAGAACAACAGAAGGCAGCCCTCGCCTGTGGTCAAAAACTGGGACTCTTTCATTGGTGGGGCAGCTGCTGCTGATGGGGAAATATATTCCAGAATAAGGGACCTCCTCCATCTTCTGACCATCAGAAGGAAGAAGTGTCAAGTGTTTGACTGTTTGTCTCTTTGTCTGTAGCAGATCAACCAAGACTTGAACATCCAGCTGCTAAAGGATGGGTACCGGTTAGATGAGATCCCAGATGACGAGGACCTCGACCTAATCCCCCCTAAATCGGTCAACCCTACCTGCATGTGTTGCCAAGCCACCTCCTCCACCGCCTGTCACATCCAGTAGTGAGGCCGGCAGGCTGTGATCAGTGCTTTCCACTATAACTGTAAAACTTAACAGCCATTGCTTCCTCCTATGGTAGGACGTGCACCTCTTTGTGTTCATGGAGCCAGGAGAAACCAAAAAATTCATTTTATGATTGGTTGATAAGTTATTTTAAACTGTGGTTAAACAAAAGAGAAGTTGCTCAAAGTGCCAGGCAGTGCCTGGCAGAACTGACTGGTTTGAAAAGCGAATACAGAGGGGTCCAGAGATACCTCCTTGGTTTGTGTAGGCACTGGGGATATTTTATATGGTGCCTGTTTCAGAATGGGAAGGGTCAGATGGGCCTGCAGGTAATCCTGCCCACCAAAACCAATCCATCTGCGAGATCAGGGGTGAGTCTGAGGTATCAGGGGGTTTTACCAGTGAGAGGAGGTCAGTTCTTAATTAATTCACTAAATCTTTTTCATTTGCATAACCAAAATGATACTGTAAGTGGGGCACAGGAATGGTAACAGACCAGGGCATCCTTTCTTATGGCAAGGCTAGCCAGGACTAGCATGACACAATTTATTCACTTGTGAAGAGGACAAATAGGTGGCGTTTCACTGTGAGTCCATACTAGCTAGAGCTGTTGTGTCACATATCCAATGCAATCTACCCTTAGCTCCACATTAAATTATCACCAAACACATCAGATTCAATCTGCAATCCACCTGTGCTCTTTGGGGATTCAATCCTTGCCCAAGAATACCATACTCCTGAGTTGAGTCCAGTCACATATACTGATTTCAACCTATACTTAATTCCTGTGAGACCCGTCTGCTTCCAAAAATCTTAAACTTTGTTTAGCTAAGAAAAAAATGAGTCCTGCAAAAGACAGGACTAGAGCTGTACAGTCTGAAGGTCAGTCCCGGATAAGCTAGTTGAAGAAAGCACATTTTTACAGTGCTCAACTTTTTATATTCTCTTGACACTGTGTCTCTTGGTGCCTGTGGGAGAGATTTGTTAATGCTGAAGGCATCTGGTGGTGTCAGACCATAGGCGAGTTTCAGCAACAGCAGGATTATGAACAGCTTCAGCTGAAAAAAACCCATGAGAGGAAACTACTGTTTATCCCATTTCTGCCCACTTCTGCACTGGGCTTGGTCTGTGTTAGAGCTGTCCCATGTCGGGAGCGTTTGTGTTTATTTGGTGCTGGAATAGTCAGGAAATCTGGCGTTACATTAGGTAGCTGGACTGAACTGCCGGTTGACCAGCAGATTTTTTGAGTGTAAAATCATTTCTGGAATTAGGAAATGTGTCCTCTCCCTGGCCAGTCTTACACCGCTGGCTTCAGCACATGCAGGGCTCAGGCGAGGGACAGGCTGGCATTTTTCTCAGTGTTGAAATCTTTTGCCACTGTGTGTTTTCCTGCCCTGCCAGGAGGAAGGACTGCCTGCCTTGGGTCATCATTTGCTTTATAGCCTGGGAAAGGAAAAAAGTGAGGGCAATTCTGAGCCTCCCATCAGAACTCCTGAGTCACAAGGCAGAGCCTGAGCTCCACCCGGAGAGACAGGTCCCCCATCCGAAATCTGCATGAAGTGAGCTGAGTCTTTAAGAAGTCCTCTTCATGATTAGGAGGAGAATTGTTTAACATCCTGGGGTTTCACTCTGTGCAGTGCAAAGCACGATACCATCCAGAGTGTGAGCAGAAGAGCAGGCACGCAAGATTCCTGAGCTTTGTTATTCACTAGCTGCTACAGGCAACTATTAAAGCTATGTTTGCTCCTCCTCCCTAAAACAGAGTGCTGCCACCATGGCTCCTGCATAGAAAGAGGACTGAGAGGTGCTGTTTACTGAGCATCTCTGCCTCCTCTTGCAGAAGTACTGGTTAACTTGCCAACTCCTCTAGGAAGAATGTTTCTCAAGTGAATTCCTCTCCCTTTCTCACCACCTGGTAGTGCTGAGGGGGAATATTTCCAAAATGTTTCTAAAGAAGCAGGTCTCCAATTCTTCACTTCTTCCTTTGTATGCCTGCTTTACTCTCTAGTGCTACCTCAGGCTGAGGTTAGCAAGTTGTCTGGAGGTGGGGGAAGACCTCTATCAATGCTGGGTGGAGAGAAAAGGTAAAAGGGAAAAAACATCCTTTAAGGAATCTTTTTTTTTTTTTAGTGGAGAATGTAGTCAAAACCTAACAGAAACGCCATGGTAAAACCAAATCCTATAGCACATGACCGAGTCTCTTTAAATCTTCAGTTTTCTAAAGAGGGATTTTGCAGCTCAGTATTGGTATCAAGCAACGTCTTCATTGCTTTTACCCTCCTGGGTTAGTCTCCGTGCCTTTCCAGCCGGGCTGCACATGCTCAGCCTTTCTCACAGCCCTTGCTCAGGAGCTCGGAGCATTTCAGTGTGCCTGCTAGAGCAACAAGCCATCTGTTTACCTGGGTCAGCCATGGAGGACTGCAGGTCACATAGGTCTCCATCATGCTGCCGTCATGTTCGGTCTAAGACAGAATGAGGCTTGCTGACACTGTATTTCCCAGGGTTAACACCTCCCCTCTGAAGGACAGATCTTCCCTGATAACCACTGCCCCATGGCACCATGAGCAACCCCTTTTATTGCCCCTGTTGCTGTTTTTTGCCTACCGTGTGCCCTGAGGCATTCCTCAACCCTGCAACCGTGCAACTGCCCTCAGCCCTTTGCATTGTGTGATGTGCATCTGCTCCTAGCACAAGCCTTTAGGGAGGGAGGGAGATGAATTTAAATGTTACATCCAGTGCTTCTTCCAAATACAGGCCGAAGCACAAGCCAAATGTTTTTTCGTGCGCACAGAAGGAGTTGGTTGCACAAATAGCTGGTTTGGCATGACAGTACAGGACCATAAAATGGCAATTTTTTGGCTTCTCCTCTCTATGCTTTGTGTTCATATATTTTATTAGGGGAATAAAGTAGAAAGGGTGGGGAAAAGTAGTTTCCTGTGTAGGGTCATTATCAGGAAGGCTGAATGGATTAAGGCAATGCAAATATGGCTATCATAGAAAATTGAACACTAACTCTTCTGAAACGCAGCCCCCTTAAGCAGGTTATAACCATGCAGCGTGTTTGTTGGCTCGTTATGGCATATGGTGGACAGCCTGTCAGTTTGTATTAACTGCGGACTGGGCTGGCTCTCCCTGTCTGGTCTCGTGTTCAGACCTTTGCTTCATCCAGAAGGTTTTCCTTGTGCCCTTGTTGGAGGTTACGCTGTGGTGACTTCACAGGAAGGTGTATAGATACTTGGTCATTCTGGCCCTGCTCTCCCTCAGACCAGTCTCTGCCAATGTGGCCTGGAGAACAGAAAAGCAGAAAGCATGGACCCCAACTCTGTTGCAACATTAAAAAGCCCTAAAATCTGCAGAACTGCTGGGCACTCTCCTAAATGCAGACTGCACGCAAGAAAGCAAATCGTTCCTTGTTTCAGTCTTTGCACCCAACCAGATGGTCTTCTCAGGCCCCATTTTCAGTCCAAAGTTGTACGGAATACCAAGGGAAGGAGCACCATGGAGTATGAAAGGCTGCATTTCTGTCCATCTAAATTACCATGCAAATAGGATTCAAGGATATTGATGCTGGTGCCTCCACAAAGGGATTTGCATTTGTTACATCCTAAACCCAGACTGGCTTTTTGTTAGGATTTTATGTAATTTCAGTCAGCAAATTACCTGAGTTGAAGAAGTCCTTTCCTTTTATCAGATGTTAATTTTGGCCTTTAATGTGAGCTGGCTTTGAAGTCCAGGGTCTCAGCATTCAACTCTGTCTCTCTGGTCTGCAAACTCCCCATTTTCAGATGGTTGTTTGAGCAGGAACATCCTCCTAGTGTTGAGGAAGGTCTTTAGATAGCATGGCCTCATCTGCTTTTCTGGTGGTTGTAAATAAACTTTGGCTGGAAGGAGGGTGTTGTCCAGGCAACCATCCCGAAGGCTCATTTGATGTCTTATCAGACATATCTTGAATTCAACACTTGGAAGAGCCACTGGATCATACCTGATGTTGCTGCATGTCAAACCCCCAGTGTGTATGCTTGGCCATTGGGTCTGCTATGCTCTTCTGGGTGTCTTGCCTGCAGATGCCTTGTGACTGCAAAAGCAGGCGACTAAGCCTACTGCGTGGACTTTGAAAGGGACTTCAGGATGCTCCCCCATGGACAAGATGGACTCAGCTGCTTCTGGTTTGTCTCTCCAGCTCCTTTCCCAAAAGCAGGCACCTACTCTGCTCAGCTGTGCACTGGCTAACACATTGGTATGCGATCCTGAGCAGAATCCTTTCCTCTCCATGCAGAGTCTGTCCTCAGGCTGGCCCACAAGCTGTACAACGGCATGCAGGAGGCTTGAAAAGTACAACACCCTGTATGTGACTCAACAGAAACATGAAGATGCTTTTGAAGAAAGGAAGGACCCAGCTGGGCACCAGATGGAACAACAGCAAAAGGAAAACAAGCAGTAACTAGAAAGGTTGCCAAGTGCTGTCTTGGCCTAGGGCAGATCCCAGTTGTCCGAGTTAATCTATCTCAGTGCAGTGCTGATACCAGCAGGAAGCAAAGCTTGCTTTCAGATGCACACACCAGAAACACCGTGTCCCCAAGCTGACACTGCAGCCAAATACTACTGCAGAGAGTCTGCTGGACTGTTAGAGCACAGAAATGAGATCTGGGGTCCCTTGCTGCTCTTGGCACATGGTATGCATTTGCTCTAACCTCAAGCAAGTCATGTCCCCTCTTGATGTCCATTCTCTTCTGCAACACAGGGGAGAAACCTGCCTTCCCAAGATGCTACCACCACACTGCCTGGATGTTGCCAAGTGTGTGACGGGCACCATTGATAGACTCTGCAAGCAAGACACAAAAAGCATGCATATTTTCAAAGTACTAGTCTGCTTTCCCGCTGTTTACCAGCTTCTGATGTTGCCTGCACGTGCCAGAAGGCTGCAGGGTGGAGGTTAGTAGAGAGATTAAACAGCTTTGGGGGAAGATGTTTGGCAAGGATGTGCTTCCCAGTTATTTGGCAGCTGGCACTCGCACAGCTGGCTTCTCAATCTGCATGCTGCCACAGGGAACATGTGAGAAGACTTGGTGGCCCAACAGCACCATCCCCTGTGAGCAGAATTAAGGAACTTAGGAGTGCAACTGGGATAGCGAGTGCTGATGGGAGGGGAGAGAGCATTGAAGGGCTCATTTGGGATATTCCCATGGCAGTTTCAGGCTGTTCCTTTTAGCATCCATGTAATAATCTGAGGGTATAAAGTGACAGTTTTTCCTGGGCTCTTTTCCATTCTCCCTTCAAGCTTACATGGGGTATGGCAACTCTTACCTAGAATGAAGTAGGCTTTGTCACCTGGCTGCTGCTTGGCTCAGCAAGCACAGGCTGCATGTTCACAAGAAACATCTGCATAGATGAGCAGTGCCACAGGGCAGGCTGGGCTAGGTTGAGCCTAAGGGGAAGGCATGGGAAGGTCTTCATTTTAAGGTGCTTTTCACCTCTAGGAGCACACTGCATCCCCGTCACTTCCTTTCAAGTCATTCCTGTGAGAGGGATTGCTCTAAACCTTGACCCTCATATCACCAGACAAACCTGCCTCTGTTACAGAGCCACGCGAGCCCTGAAGAAGGGCCAGCAATTTAGTATAGAGGAAGAGGTTGTGACCTGGGATGACTCACAGAAGATTAATGCTGTTTTTTCACAGGGGGCTGGCAACCATGTTTTAACTCCCTGTATTATGCAGCTGTGCTGCTGCATTGCTTCCAAAGAATTACAACTACGTCCCCTCCTTTGCCCCCCTTGACATTGGTGGCAATCCCAGGACCACAGCAGCTAGATGCTGCCTGGCTGAGCATTGCTTTGACAGCTTGCTGGGGAGGCAAAGGTTGGGATCTAATTGAGATTATGTGGAGCAGAGCACCATGGCCCACGCAACCATGCAGCAAGCCATGTCGCAGAGCAGCACAGACACTGACAGGACAGGTTGCAGCTTTCCCTGCTGCCTGTGGAGAGCAGCTCTTCCCATTGCATCCCAGACCCATTTGCCACTGGTGGTGGCTCTGAGCCTTTCTCTTTCTCTAAAAATCTGCTCCAGCAAAAGATGGATTTGTTCCTGGAAGGAGCCCACCTCTCTGGTTGTGCCTGGTCTGTGGAGCCATTTCCATAGTAACAAATGGTGATACAGGTGGTGGGATTGCATCAGGGAGTGGAAAGTACAAAAGAAGCCTCATTAAAATGTGGCCATCTCAGGTGTGTCACTGGAAACCATCACAGTAGGTGCCAGGAAAAGAAAAGGCCACTGAAAGGCCATGCTGAGATCAGTCCCATTACCTGCCGAGATGTTTAGCCTCCCGGAGCAGCATTTCTCCCCTAGTTGCCCATCCGGCTGCCCCAGCTGAGCTCACCGGGAAGCACTGCTCTCCACCCAGACTGCCTTTTGATTCTGCACCCCAGAAAAATTGCAATTCCATTTGTTACCCACCTTCCTGCAGCCTGCGTGATTTCGGAGATGCAAAGTTTGTTAGGACATGTAATACAGACTCATGGACAAGCCCTCTTCATAACAGCCCTTCTGTTTTTTATCACCTTCATCTCCATCCCCAGCTCACAGCTGTCTTTACTCAGCTTCTTTGCATGGAAAAGCTGCAGTAGCAGCTGTGTTCAGCTTGTAGCTGCCTCTGTCCTGAGACAAACCCAAGGCAAACGTCAGACCAGTGGGAGATCCAACAAACATGATCGTGGGTGATCCAGAGAGCAGGCTGGGATTTCTCTTTACCCACCTGAAGGCTCTGGGACTGAGGGTTCACCAGGCTCGTGTAAAACCTTGGTGTGATCCAGCGAGCCAAGCTGACCACCTTCACCCCCTGGGTCTCAGTGCTGTGGGAGGTCTGGGACCCAAGCACCAGGTCCCAGGCCTGCCAGCCCATGTGCTTCTGGTGCAGGCTGGAGACCTGCAGCAGAGGCAAGGGCGGGATGCCTGTTGGCTGTGCCCTTGCTGCACTAGGGCAGGGTGCTGTAAGACACACTGGCAGGGCTGTAGTTCTGCAGGGAGAAAGACTCTTGCAGAGGATGAAGTCTTTGCAGGAGAGGAAATTCAGAAAGTTGTGGGGGTTTTCCCCCCTTTTTGCACATTTTTAACCATTTTTACTCCTCCCACAGAGGTTATTGAACCTTCAGTTTAATAAAGGAAATTAAATAGCTTTCTGAAGGGTCTGAAAGCAGATGCTACTTGCATTCAGGGCTGGTCTGTGCCTAACATGCGACTTCCAGACCTCATTACATCCTGTAGCTGAGTTACCCCATGTGCTGTGGAGGGGCTGGGGTGGGAGAGTCAGTGCTGGCCATCATGCCAAAGAGCCACGGCTTCCCAAACTGAAGAAGAATCAGACCAGGAAGTGGGGGAAGGAGCAGCGATGGTAGAAGGATAGCTAGTTGTCACAGGTAATCTTTGGTATCCTTGTCCAGTGGTTAGTCCTAGAATTGCAAGCATCGTTATATTGCACACGTCCTCCTTCCACTCCTCTTTTCTCAAAGCAGCCATCGTCTTTCCTCCTCCCACCCCGTGCACCAGTGATGAGCATCAGAGGCAATTGCACCAAAATGACTCTCAGCCCAGTTCTGCATCCCCATCTCCCACCCAAACCCAAGGCAGACCAGACAGTTGTTAGCCATCACAGGTCTCGTAATTCCAGTTGGGTTTCTTTCCTTGTGTACCATAGCTTCCTCCGCACACGCTCTAGCAGGGCAGTACAGGAGGCTCTGACCGTGTTCCAAGAAGCTTCTTAGCCCCCTGGCAGCACCTTGCAGACATGCACCTTACTGGGAATGTACTGGGTTGACGCTGGTGAGATCTGACGATGCCAATCTTGCGTAGGTGGAAGCTGATGGGGATCCACCAGGGGAAGCTGGCAGAAAGTGGCTACTGTCCCTTTTCTTTTCTTTTTTGAGGGAGAGGGGGATTTTTTGGCATTATGATTATTGTCCACCTTCCAGTGGCCAAGTTCTGGGCTGCATTAATAATTGGGGTTCACTGGCTGTCCCAGCAGGTATGGAGCTTCGCACCGACCTTAATAGCAAACGTCGTGGCTGTATCCAGAGCCTAGATCCAGGCTGGGTGTCTCTCATGCTGGCAAACTGCTTTCAACAGGCTCGAGCTAGACATTCCTGGCAGACAGGAAAACAGCACTCCTTTGAGTCCAGATCAAATCTGCACTTCCATTTCGTGTCCTCAGCTTGGAAAAAACTCAACCCAAGCAAACACTTCCCAGGCCTCCGTTCCACATCCCGTACCTGGCACCCCAGGGGAGGGTGTGCCGAGAGGCACTTCAGGATCACCAAAAGTGAGATCCTTTTTGGATGTGTTTAATGGAAATATCTTTCAGGAGGAGAGACCTCCCAACCTTTGCATTAATCTCAAGAGCAGGAGATTAATTTCCGACTGCCCTTGCATATAGTGAAACATAGCTGAAACAGCCAAATGCAAAGTACAGTTAAATGTAGGGTTTGACCTGAATAACCTTTTAATTAGGAAGATAAATTTGTTGTAGCTTGACCTTAGTCCATGTTAGGAACCTGCTAATCATTTGACATGCAGAGTGTATTAATGCTGCACTTAACTTGGCCATTGGTTTTATTATCTGGTTTGGGAAGTTTTTTCACTCCCAAAGCATCAATCTGCATCTTGTATGGGTTTTCTTTTCTTTCTTTTTTTCCTGTTCAGAACATGTAGCACACTGTTGTACTTCTGTTCCTGTCTGCGTAGAGTATTGCCTTAAACAGATCAGTTGTGTTGTGGTTTGTTTTGGGTTTTCTTTTTTCTACCATCCGTTTTATGCATTAATTTATTTTAAAATGTGGGGTTTTTTTCAAAAACATGAAACATGTATAATATTTTTTTTAACATTTCCATTGCAGTATTTATCATTGTTACTGGTTGTGTGTAGTGTAACAGAATTAATGATATTAAAAAGCATACATATGAAAAACAGCCTGCCAGCCTTTCTCATTGGAACGAACTGGGGTGAGAGGGTACAAACTGCACCATCTCCTCTAAGCCCCCAGCAATCACGGATACTGAAATCAGGGGGTGCCAGCTTCCACGTCATGGCCAGTACCAGCCTGCTCGGGCCCAGTAGAAGCAGCTGGTGTGGAGCTGTGCCGTATGGCACAGGGAAACCTGCCGG